>JBAMHV010000006.1:24341966-24356868 GCA_037177535.1 Pseudomugil gertrudae | reverse complement strand
CTCCGTAGTTGAACCTACTGGTAGAAGTTTTAACCATCTAGGGCCATAGTTAGAGCCCTGGGTCAGAGTGCGTTACACATGGCTAGGCCTAACCGTCTTGCTAAAAGGTTGAATTAGGACCCCAAAGCAGATGTGTGTCACAGAAAGAGGGTGCATGTAAAAGGATACTAATTGTTGTAATCCACAGTGGAGGGGAAGGCAGCTGGGGTTCTGGAGGAGGTTGTATGGTGAGCAGGCAGGTGGTATCGTCCACTATGGACAGGAGATTTAACTAAACTATAACGGATCAGAGCGACGATTGTTTGGTTTGCTAGTTGGTCACCAAGCTCAGAAATCTGGCTTGAAAAGGTACGAGTTACTTTTGGGTTGCTCACTGCCGCTTATTTGGTGATCAGCTTGTCGCTGCTCCATTCGCAGCTGCAGCATCTCGGTGCAGCCGAGTTCAGTGTGCAGCAGCTTGAACATGGGCTTAGTCAGATTTACCCTCTTTAATTTGTTAGTTCTCTGCAGATGACTATACAAGTAGAAATTATTTTATCCCCTTCTCTGACTAACTGCTTATTAAGATGTTGGTCCATGTTTCAATGCTCTTATTTTGGCCAGGTGAAGCAGGTTTTGAATTGGGACTGTGCTTGGAGCACCAGCATGACATGTGTAGACAATGAATCCTCTCTTCCAAATGTGTAGACCTGGGACACAACTGTTGTTGAGGACAAGTCATCTCTCTGTGACACAGAGAAGGAACTAGTACTAAGCAGTTACTGTTCCACATTGAAACTGGGTATGCCTACGTTCTATCGAGGACGTGCAGCTGACGTCACTGAGTGACTTTGAAATAATCATGTGCTAGCCGGGGGTGTCTCTGGTGATCCCTGTGACAATAAAAGGGTCAAGATGCAAAGATTTGTGGTGTGATTGATTGCAAATAGGCCAGCCTGGACTAAAATGCCAGCTCCAGGCCCACAATTACATCAATAGATGATTAGACTTTATTGATGTGAGGTAAATAGAAAGAAACAGAGTTATTTAATTTAATTATTACTTGTGCAGAAGAACAAAACTTTGCTGCACTTTTGGGATTCTCACCTTGCCTGTGCAGAGCTGAAACTAAAGAATAACCGAGGTTTATGGCACAGAAATGTTTCTATTCTTTCTTTATAAAGTAGCAAGTGTCCCAGTTGGCCTGTCTGCAGGATGGAATATATATAACAAGTAACACCTTAAATTCTTTAGTTCTCGGTGGATTCACGGACAGTTCTGGCTGTTCTCAGCTTTACCTGTCTGTGCTCAACGGCTTTGCCAGGTCCCACCCTGACTATAAATTCCAGCTTGACTCAAGGACAGCGCTGTAATTAACACAAAGATTAGAAATGTTCATGAAAAGGAACGAGAACCTGTGTGTTTGTGTGTACTCGTGTGGAAGCATTCAAACAATATAAATTGTCACATAGATGATGATGAATCCTTCCTCTTGGTTTAAGGCGTTTTTGTTCTGGCATAAAATTATTCTGACATTTTGTTAATAGTTTCTGAAACTCATCAAATCATTTGTATTACTAAGAATTCCCCCAAGGTTATTACAGCTAAAGAGCAATGAATCTGATGGGGAAGGGGGGGGGGGGTGGGGGTGGCTAAAGGAAGTAGAAAGTGAAGTCGCTCATCACATAGCAATATTTAGCAACCTTTTTTAGCAAACTTTAATTATGTCTTGTTAGAAATTGTTGGTAATGCTGACTCAGTCGAGGTAATGTCCAGCCAGTTGGCAGTTAGCCCTCTGCTGCCCAGGCTGACCACTGCTAACTCGTACTCAGCCCATGTCTCATTCTGGCACAGGGCGCTGACACCTGGGTTATACAGCTTCTCACCCTGCGGCATAACTAGCTATTATAGCTTGCCCCAACTTGTCAGTTAATCTGTTCCTTATGGATTATGTTAAATAATTGTACAGCCCTTTTCTTCAAATTAGCATTGATTCTTCTGATTTTCTACGCAGAACATAGAAGCTGACTGACCGCAACTTTTCTGAGAATAGAGGATGCTCTGCATTGCTCACAATTCAGTTTGTAATGCATAAAAGACATCCGATGGAAATGCCAGCAAGGTTAAAAACGACATCTTTAATGGAGGGGGCGTTTGACACGTATCAACAGCATGTTTAGAGCTCTTACAGTGTTGGTACTGGGTTCAAGTTGTTTTTGTGGTTCTGTTCTTACCTGTTTAGTCCTCCTTTTTGCTTTTCTCACTTTCTGTATTCTGAGAAGTCTCATTTGCAGATGCCACTGCACACACACACAAACACAAACATTAAATCCATGTGACATTTCCTTTCTGTGCACAGCCACATTGGCTTCTGGCTGTTTGACATGTCTTTACCATCACCATGTTGACATTATAATGACTGTCACAGCAGCCGTCACGAAAAAACATTAATACTTAATATTTCTTTCTTAAAGTAGCTTATTGGTGAGCAGCTGCAGTGCACTTGGGCACGTGCAAACACATGTACTCGCATAGCCTCCAGAGAGGAAGAGAGCTCTATAATAGTTATGCAGTACGCCTTGTGTATCTTACCAGACCAGTATTCTACACTTGCTCCATGAAGGAGGCGTTTCTTTCCTAAAAGTACAACGTGTTAAACAAAAATAGAGTCATGGTTCAGGCTGTATTCTGCTTTTTACAGGACAGCTGAACAATATTGTATGTTAATTGTTGAAGATCCCAGACATGAAAATAATTAGGATATAGTAAATTTAATTTCCGTACGCTCGTATATATTTAACCATAAGATTTTAACTTAGTTTTGGCATTTAGTTCTGTTTGGAGAAAAACAAAAGAAAGAGTCATTTGCATTGTGTGTAATTCTCAGCAGCAGATTCAGCTGATTAACAGAGCACAATGACAGCACTGCCTGACTAGAGCTGTTGTTCTGACAACATGTGTCTGCTGTAATCAACATGCTAAAGACAATCGTCATTTCTCACTCTGAAAGCGTGCTGCTACTTTAGTTTTCACACAGTGCTAACTGTTCAGCCTGAAGACCCCACAATGTCCCATTGACGTTCAGCCGCACCGGAGCAGCTGAATAGTTGATTAGGAGCTTAGAGTTTCCAGTTACATATACTGGATACTTGTTTAGTTACCAAAACTCAAGCCTCGGGTCCAATGTCAGGCGAGAAAAGGTCATTAAATATGTGACAAGACAATTGTTGACCAAATTAGTTTCACATCAATAAGCCAAACTTGTTCATCTCTCTCTGCTTGTTTGCACATGCTTTGCACCAAGCACGTGCACGTGAGTGCATAACTTCCCCAGCTACTCCGTCAGAGGCAATGCTGCTGTGTGTATCCTCCACCCAAATCTGCCTCCTAAATAAGTAGGGCTCTGACATTTAAGCTGCACCACCACTTTTTCAAGGAAATATTTCTTTTGTGCAGAAATGACAAAATCTGCCATAAACTTGTTAGATGTGGTTCTTTAACAACCATCACACACTTAAAGGATGTTATTTTTTTACTTGTTTTATATTCATAACTGTGCTATTTATAATGAAATGAAAAGGATGTGAAAAACACTTAAAATACTTTTTTGTTTGTTAATTTTTAAATGAGTGAGCATTTCTAAAGTGTAAAATGAATATTTCATACCATCAGGTGCTGGATCAGCAGCAGGTGTCGGGGTTGAAGAGGCTTCAGATTGAGCCAGGGTGGACTCCTCCACAGGAGGCTCTGCTGTGGAAACTTCTGTAGGAGTTTCAGAAACACTTGCAGGCGCTGAGGTTTCAGCATTCAGGGCTGGTTCAGCAGCAGGGGTGACCTCTGTGGACAAAGGTGCTTCTGCTGGTGGGGCATTCTCAGGAGGGGCCTGTGTTGTCACCTCGGTGGCAGGCTGAGCAGCAGATGTAACAGGAGATAATGGAGTCATCTCTGGAATAGTGGCCGCTGCAATATCTGCATTTATTACATGCTCCGCAGCATCTACAGGAACAGAGGGCTCCGCTGCTGCTGCAGCTTTGTTTGTTTCAGAAACGTCACTCGGTGTATTTTCTGAGACTCCAACCTGTGTTTCTGAGACAGTCTCTGGTGCCGAATTTTCCGTTGCTGTCTCTGACTTTGCCGACGCAGCAGCTTCAGCAGGAGCAACAGATGCTGCTTCAGAGGTCGCTTCATCTAATATTTCAGTAGATGTATCAGAAGCAACCTCAGCTCTAACTTCAACTGCTGCTTCAGCAGGGGACTCAGGAGCCACTTCCAATACTGGAGTAACTTCTGGCTCAGATAGAACTGCTTCGACAACTTCTTCTGCAACATCGGGGGCTTCTGTCTTTACTGTTTCAACTGTAGAGGCTTCCTCTGTGGTCTCAACAAGGACTTCAACCCCCAGGGGAGCCTCTTTTAATGCTTTGTTCTCCACTGGGAGTACTGCTTCCACCACTGCTACAGCAGCGTCAGGCTCAGCAGAGTCTTCTGCGAGAGCAGAGACAGCAGCCTCTGGTGCTGGGTCCTCACAAACAGCAGATTCTGGTTGTGGCTCAGAAACTGCAAGGAGGTCTTCCCCAGAACCAAGATCCTCCTGTGCCTCCACAGCCATCAAGACTGCCTCGGTTTCAGCTTCAGTGCCTGTTTGAAAGTCATCTGGTAAAGCAGTCTGCACAGGCAGCTGCATCTGGTCCTCAATAGTTTTTACATCTTCTGCAATGATGCCATTTCTGACCGCTGTCAATACAAAAAGAGGACAAAGGAAAGACTGTTAGTGTCTACATCTTTCAAGCTTTCTGCTCTTATCAGATAGTCCAGTCACTTAGTGATATCCTGTTAATCTGTAAGAAAACACAGACAACATCAAACAGTATAACACTACAAGGAAGATGCCTTGAAATGTTCTGGGATCAGAATCTGCTTTTGAGTGAGTAAATTAATTGAATGGTGTTGTTTATACTTTGGAAAAAAAACATAACATATCTAGAAATATGATTAGTTCACTCCTCTCTAGGACCCCACCTGGAGCCTATCCCAGCAGCCATTCAAGCGAGAGGCAGGGTACACCCTGGACAGGTTGCCATCACAAAGGCAGCACAGAAAGAAATTCCTATGGAGAATTTAGAATTACCAATTAACCTAACATGCATGTCTTTGGATGATGAAAGGTAACTGGAGTATCCAGAGAGACCCACACTAGCACAGGGAGAACATGCAAACTCCACACAGAAAGGCCAGTGTTCAGACCTCCCCAGCAGAGGTTCAAACCAGCAACCTTCTTGCTGTGAGGCTGCAGCTAACCTATAAACCTCTGTAAATAAAACCTAAATCTGTAAAAAAAAAGTTTGCTTGTGCTCATGGGATTTGCAAGTTTCCTGATATGTCATAATAATTACAGTCAGTTTATGAAATGATGCATCCATAATTTCAAATCATTTCATGGTTCAGGGAAAAGCCTCGGGTATAAGGATAATAAACCTTTAGCTAATCAGGCTGAACTGAATAAAGTTCATTTTTCAGAGTAGAAAATTATTCCAGAAAACTATTTTCAGTCAGTTTTTTGTAGTTCCTCAAATGTTGTTATGCATTAGAGTGCGTGGCTAACCTGCACATCTGTGAGGGCATTAATTATGCTGAGCCACATTTAGCTGCCCTAAAGCTACACTTGCTAAAATCATTTACGAGGAAATCCAGAAAACAAGAAAGCTGTAGAAGATTTTTACAACTTTTAAAAGAAAAAGCTTCAAACCATGACTCTCTTACTTCATTTCAAGAGGATTTACATAGTTTGCTACTTTCTTTTCATTCAGATTTCAGTCTCTGAACTACAGTTTAGCAGGAAATAAGAAACAACCAGAAAGGGGCAAAAAAATGCTGAACTGTGCTGAAGAATACATTAATTTCCGTTCCTGTAAATATGCTTACTGAAGCCCTCAGGACCTGCACTCTCAGAAGAAATAAAAACACATGTGACTATTGGCAGGGTCCTTCACCTTCATCTTTGATCTCCCCTCTTGTACAGTCATTGAGGATGTGAAAGGGTCAACACCCCTCAGGTGAGACTTTAACAGAGGACTTAGTATTCATAAACTACAATCACAAAAAGCAACATTTCAGCAATGTGAAACCCAACATCCAGAAAAATGCATTGATGTTTGTTATCAAAGCATGTGTCCCCTAAATAACACAGTGTGGACGTGGTTGACAAATGAGACCAACCAGGAGGGTTCAGCAGGCTGAATGGGAGGATAACGTTGCCGTTGCAGCTTCCTGATTTTATTTGTCTGTCAGAAGTTTTAAAACGAGCTCAGAGTGATGGGTGGAAGGGAATGTGACGGTTTGGCAGCTTGTGGAAAAACACAGAGCTCAGGACAGCATTTAAGTTAAACAAACTATTTCTAATAACATCACATGTGTTCTGAGATGTAGACGTATAATCGTAGGTCCTTCCTGATGTCCTACATTATAATGTTGGGTTCTGAACTTTAATCTGAGTCCGTGGCTTCCTGTCTTCCTGTCCCAATCCCCACAGCGTGATAGCAAGAGAAAGCTGCGGCGTGAGATGTCGTCACAAACTGGACAGACGCTCCAGGCATGGTTGACTTGTGTGTCAACATGATTTAGCAGCCAAAGATGACACAGATCCCAGTCAAAACAGTAGCATGCCTGGCTGGAAGTACAGGGGAAAATAGGGGAGGGGGATGGGGCACAGATCAGGGGCCCAGACTGGGGATGGGACCAGTAGTGGCATGGATATGCATACAGCTGGTTTATTAGACAGACAGCGCACTGTATTAATTAAAACCTCCACTCATTCAAGGCACATTTAGAGAAGGCTGCTTGGGCCAAGAGTACAATAACTGGTTTTCTTGATGGGGTGATGTAAGAGCCTGGAAAGGGACCCGAGCTTTCCCAGGTGACTAAAGAGAAACAATGCCAGCACAAGCATCATACAGTGGTACACGCGAGTTAGAACATTGTGTACATGAGCACAGAGGCTATACCAAGCAGAGTGTCTATAAAACCTTTTCTCCAGCTACATGCTGAAAGATTTGCATAAACCTAAGTTGCATTTCCAACAAGACCAGCAGCTGCATGGAGAGCTGCAGTGAGAACACTGTATACATACAACCGAGCTTAGCATGACACAAACGTGTGCCAGTAAGTCATTTAGAGACATGAATGGACAATCACAGACTGCGTCAGGGCTTTATGAGAGGGTATGGACAGGCTTGAACAAAGAGCACACATATGCACAGCTGGAAAAGAGCTATGACAGAGGAATGATGGAGTAGATAATAAAGTATTCTGAACCATTTATCTCCAATCTTTTTATCGCTGTTTGCAGTTCTTATCATGGAGATAAAAATTTACACCTTCGACTTCACAAGGAAACCCGCTGCAGCCAAATCTTTCAAGAATAAAATAGAAAATATACATTTCTTGAATGATGGAGGTTTTATCCTGTAGAATACATAAGTTATTTCACTGATGGTGAATTAAAAACCAGCTGAAGTCATGAATACAGTCCACTGGTAGCAAACAGTTTGCCTAGCAAGCCTTGCTTCAGGTTGCAATTAGACTCCAAAAACACTTCCAGCTGGTTTTCCACACAGTCCTGCTGTAAGATGTTGTCCCAAACAGAGAGTCCTCTTCTCTTCATGGGAAGACATTAACAGACATGGTTCATGGCAGCGTAAATCCTCTCCTCAGCTCTCATCTCATCAATAAGTCATTAGAAAGTTTTAGAACAGAGTGGATAAAAATAACACCAAACACCTGAAGAGCAATGAGTGACTTTGGATGAATAATTCTGCAGATGAAGTGTTTAAGTGTGCTGTGCAGGAGAGTGTGAGTGAGGAAAGCACACAGTGTACCAGCTGGTTTAAGACATGGAAGTAGCCTTAGGACGCTCAGAGCAGCTACTGTACTTTTTCTAAGAAATGTGAAGATTGTTTTCTGTGTTCCAGTTAAAATATGCTCATTTCAAAGAAATATCACTTAAACATTATAACTTTATACATATGATAATTACTCACCCGCTGTGTCTCCATTGCTCTCCTCAGGCTTTGTGCCTGGTTTTTTCTCTTGATCAACAGTCTGAGCACTAGATGAAGAGCAACCCATGACTGTAAGCAAAAAAAAAGACAAGATTAATTCAAATTGAAAATACTGAGCCTAAGCAAAAACAAGTCTTGGCACAGTCTGTTTTTAAAACTGAGACTGTCTGGCTGTGGAAACATGGACTGGTAAACTTCTCCAGTACTTAAGAGGAGCTGAGTGCCATTATCTCCCTGTGTCTATGTGTTTATTCATGGCCCAAAGCCCTCTTGCTTCCGACAACAATCTGTTACAAACATACAGCTAAGCAGCGCAGTCCGTATTGCTGAGAGTTCCCTGACTTCCACTCACAGTCACACTATTCATGTAGAAGAGGAGGAGGAGGAGGAGGAGGAGGAGAGTGTGTCCTCTCCCTGGCCAGGTTGAGGAGCAGAGCCACCACCTTGTGGTAAAGCTTCAAATAGCACATGCACAATTTTACATCTTCCCTTTAAAGACTTCCACACAGTTTAAAGAAATAACACAGAAATAACACATAGACCATGAAATACAAAGTTTAAAATGTTTATTTGTCAGTCAGCTGTACACAGTTACTTATGTGAGAACGTTTCAAGCTAAATAAACTGTTAACACTTTATTTTTATTAAAGGAGAGTGTTTGAGACTGACAGAGCTCCTTCATACTTGTCATGATTAAATGTTAATAACTGTTGTCATGGTGTCTTGAATAATAATATAAAGTTCTTTAAAGCATCTTTGGGGGGTATATTGATAAAACCTGTGATATGGGCTGTATCTCTGCTTAAGTGGGGAAATGTAATATGCATGGTTTTCCATGAAGTTCTAAAGTAATGTACATATTCTTTATGGCTTTTATTGAACATCATGATGCAACACTAACATGGAATTAGAGCTCGATGCACTATTGATTAAATGTTTGTCAGTAGCACAGAATCTATTATAGATTAATACAGCATTATCTGAACATCTGCAAAATGAAAGTGATTTTATGCCTCTTTCAGTTGCCGGTGTTGGACAACTCGTGCACCTGGAACCATGCAAGTGTAATGTGGTGGCATTACTAAAAGAGCATGACTCAAACAGAAGGTAACAGCTTAAGGATACTGCATTGTTTTACTGTAGGCAGCATTGCTTCTGCATATGTTCCAGCATAGCTTATCGAGCACAGTTATCAGGATCCTGTCCAAAGGTTCGTTTCTGTTGATCAAAACCAAATGTGCATCACTGTTTATTGTCCTGTGTATAACGATCATTTAGGAGCAAACTGATTCTCCAGCGTCCCCAGCTTCTTTGACATGGCTTCAAGTAAGCATGTTAAAGAATTTTATGACAGAGATTAACATTAGTACACAAGGACATCAGGTCCTAAAATTAAACACAAACCTAAAAGAATTCTAAAATGTTTTGTTGCATCTTTTGCTCCAAACCTTAAGCTTCACTCACACTTTAAGCCTAAATCCCAGTTTATTTTCCTTCCCTTGGTTATGTTATTAAGTCTTTAATAAGCGACCATTAGTCCTGACTGGATCACAATCAATTGGCTGAACTGGATTCATCTGTGCTCATGTTACTAATATTTCAGCATTTCTCATAGATGCAAATAATGATGTGTGTTTGCAACAAGCTGCGGGGTAGCCAACGACAAAGTTATCTGTAATGTGCTGAAACAATAACTGTCCATTGGCTGAGTTTGGGGAGAGGATTACGTTTGCATGAGTTGAAAAAAGAAACCTGGACCCGAGAGCAAGTTAACAAGGAAAAGGATGAATCTGAAAGTGGAAAAAGAGGCAAGAAAAAAACTTTAATAATATGGAAAACTTCCTCAAAATAACTTTCAAATTAAGACAATAATCTGAGTATTTATGCAGGATTATTAGCTCACAACTTGCACTGTGAGCGTGTCTAATTCCACAACTCAGAATATCACTTTTTTAATTGGGTTGAAAATACACATTACTGGTTATCTCATAGAGAAAAGCAATGGTTCAGGGATAGATTGGTAATCAGGCATTTTCCCAGTGGCCCAACACAGTATATCTATGGTCTGACTGGTGCATTAAACTTATCTGATCTTCCTAACACTGTCCTGGTCAGCTTAAATGTTTTAACAACACCCCTTAATGAAATGACAATAACACATTAATAAAACACAGCTTTACCCTCTGCTGCTCACTGCAGATACTAAAATGTCCTTTTCTTTTTAATGCATTGGTTTCTGTGGTGGATCTGCATATTAACCTCTGGAGCAGGGGTCTACGATCTTCTGTGACTTACTTTCACCCAATGAAAGTGGTGCAGAGCTACTTATGTTACGCAACCATTATTCACATAGCTAATTTCAATACACAGCTGAATTTCCTAATTTACATATAATGCATCATGCCACACTCCACTGAGCTCAATTTAATGGTCAGTCGGTGTGACTGCAAGAAAATATCTGAATCCAAGATGGCCAAATTAAAGCCACTGGTCCTGTCAATCACTGCTGGCATGTCCGTCAATCATACGCTGGAAAAGCCCTACTGGTTAAAAAAAGGTGACATACAGTAACATCTAAGGAAGGATATAATTTGTTTGGAGTATGATTTTTATGTCCATGATGTAGAAAATTATGATTAATCATGTGTTCAATGAAGTGGACATCATGGATCACCCAGTATATTTTTTAGGAGTAGCCGTATAATTGCTTTTTTGTTCCTCGTGACTTGTTTATAGTTATGTTGTGCATAGTGGCACACAAATGGAAATAAGGAAGCCCCGGTGGGACCCCCACAACCAATGTAGCCCATGAGTTTAGATTTGACACAGGATATCACTGATCCCTAACTCACTGAGGTGAAAACAGATGCCATGGAAGACCACATGCATCTGCAATGATGTGTGACCCTGTGCCCTGGGTGCTTTGCAAACTTTCATGCAGACTAGGTGTGATGAACATAGAAGGGTTTTATTCCAAAGGGGGGGGGGATGTAATTTAGGAATAGCTTTTTCTTTGTTTTTTTTTTTGTCCTGTTGGTTTCTTTCTTTGTAAAAATAGATTTCATTTGCTTATAAATTCTTTTTAAAAAAATGGGTTGGCATAATAAGCATATGCTTCAGCCAATTACCCTTTGATTAGCGTTATATTTGTATTATTGATTTCTATTGTGACCTTTTGTTTGTTGAACTTTTTGTTTGACTGCTAATCAAATAAAATATTCATTCATGTGTTTGGATTTTTTTTCTAATATTCTGAGAAAAATAAAAATAGTTCATAAAAAAATCTAAGGGCATCAAAGGGTTTAACATTTTAGTCTTATTGCATTTGTAAAATGAGATGATGTCAGAGTTTCCATAAGAACAACTGGTTAACTGGCTGTGTTTACTGGTTAAAACAGCAGATCTTAAATATTTTTCTTTTGTTTTCCTGAACTAAATCATTTTATTGAATGTGAGAAGATGATTTTCAGCCAACATTTATCAACAGTAGCAGTGAATCAGCAGGTTTTTACAGGCCTATTGGTTGTGATCTAACAGACTGGTCTGGTACAAAATCCCACAGCTGATTTTTTTTTATCCCAGTCCAGATACAGTTTATAACTTTGTGTGAATTATCATGTAAACACAGCACATCTATGTGCAGAGGTATGTTCAGGAACATTACAGTAGCCATACAGACAGACAGAGCTAAAGGACACTAAAATAACTCACTTTTTCTGTATGGTTTTCTTTTTCTGCACTCGAAGGCTATTGTGTATTTTGTCACTGTTTCTATATAACCTGCATTAACACAGCCATTGCAGGTAGTTTGTTCAGTGTGTGTGAAAGCTGTGATTTGTGTGCATTTAACAGAAAAAGGATATTATTCTGAGCCAGGTTCCTCAGCTTCTCTGTAACTTGGTTCTGAAACAGTATCACGTTGTCACACTCACACATTTCTTCATCAGCTGGTTTATCTGTGGGGAGATAGATTACATGAGAGTCTCTCTATTCTTGTTTCCTGTTTTCTTCTTCATTCTATATCTCCAAGATCTTAATCCTTCCAATTTTCTCTCCTGCTTGATTGAGTCGGCAAAATGCACGTGCTTTAATGAAAATGAGTACCTCTACATATCCTGGGCTTGAGCTTCTCTGCAATTTCCCTCATTTTCTCAAAATCTTCAGCATAATACAGATGTTTCTCATCAGGCTCTGATGCTATTTCTCTTAGCTCCTGTTCGATGGCCTTGCCGACCCCCAAGGCGTAAACTGTGATCCCTGAAACAACCAAAAGTGGGTTAATTTGAAGGAACTGTTCATTCATTTCAATAGTATTGTACTCTTCATCTCCATCTAGTGGTAATGAAGAGGTTAAATAGAAATGTTTACATAAAAAACAAACAGATTTATTTTGTTTGTACCCGATTTTCTGGCTTTACTGGCCCATTCAGAAACATCATCCTGTGATCTTCCATCGGTGAACACAATGCTGACATGAGGTACGTTCGGTCTGGCACCTTCTTTGACTGAAAAGCTGAACTCAAACATATGACGTAGGGCCGAGCCGGTCATGGAGCCCCTGCCCATGTACTGCATCCGACTTACAGCGCGCTTTATGTCCTGACCTGTGATGTATTGACCCAAGGTAAACTCTGTACGCACCTTGGTAGAGTATTGGATAAGGCCTACATGTGTGCCCGTCCTGGAAATGTCCAGGGAGTCCACAATGGTGTTTACCAGCTGCTTGACCAGCTCAAAGTTGGCAGGACCCAGACTCTTGGAGCCATCTATTACGAAAACTAAATCCATGACTCCATCAGCACATTCGGATTCTGTCACAGACAAGGACACAAAAAGCAAGTTGTCTTAGATCTCTTAAACTAACTCACAAAGAACAGACCAACCCTGTTTTTTTAAATGACAAATTAATGTCAATAAAAAAATAATATTTAAATAGATTGCATAAAATGTTTCATGATTTTCTTTCTAAACACATTTTTAGTTATATTATTTTAGCTACTGTATATTAAAACAGCAGATTAGGTGATTACATGAATATTGGCTGACAGCACGTGATAATACAGACTTTTCTCTTCATCTGGGTGATTGGGAAAAATCTTTGAGAGCTGGGAATAGCACTGTCATCATAACTGGTCCAGAAACACTTTCAAAATTATACATCATACAAATATTGGAATACAGGACAAAAATCTCTGAGGATGAGCAACCACAGACTGTTATGGGGACTGTATGGGGTCTATAACAAAAATAACCAGAAAAAAAAACCTTAAGATATAACAAAGATTTATTTAACAAAATTCCCAGTTCCCAAATCTTCACACAATTAACAACAAAAATAAGTGTCCAAAGGTCAGTTATATCTTATCTGGTACTAAAGTTCCAAAAAACAAAAAGAGACCTCAACAAGGTTTTTTATTAACAATTATTTACATGGAACCCAAAATACTCAAATCTATTAAATCCAAACTTAAAAAGTTTTTTTTTAAAAAAGGCAATTAACACAAATGAGAGTTTTTCTTCTCAATTAAACTTAAAAAGCACAACCATGCACCAAAATCAAAAGGGAAATCTAAATTGATTACAAACCACTAAGGGTATTCTAAAGTTTTATCAGAAGTCCAAATCTCCAAAGTTTGCCAAATCTCCAAAGTTTGCCAAATCTCCAAAGTTTGCCAAATCTCCAAAGTTTGCCAAATCTCCAAACCAGCAATCCCAATCCCAGAGGCAGAGTGAATCCAGGAGGACACAGCTACCCTGATTGCAGAAAGTTTCCTCCTTTTTAAAGTCCATGGGGTTTGCTGATTGGTCAGGAAAGAGGATGGAGTTGGTGAGTCCAATTAGAGTGCAGGTGACAAGGTCTCATTGTCAACAGGTGAGGTGGAGGATGACTTGATGGGATGATTGATGAGATGTTGATTTGGATCTGCAGCTTAGATGGAAAGTTGAGGTCTTGCAGAGTATTGGTATAAGTCATCCTCATGCCACAGGCTTGGAGATGTAACACAGACTAAATTTTATTCATTTCTAAACAGGCAATCCTTGTCTGCAATCTTTTATGAACTGAAAACAAGATTCTCAGTTAAGGATGATGATATTTTGAAGAGTAAACAAAAAAACACTCATTTGTGCAACTGACTTTAATTACACTTACTGGCCACTTTTTTATGCACATTTGTTCAATAGCCTGTTAAGACAAGTAGCTCATCGCTTAATCACATAAGTCATGTAGACATGATCAAGACGATAAGTTGCATCAAAATTGCAAACTGTGAAAGAAAAAGGATTTAAGTGACTCTGAATGTCCAGATTTTTCCTAAAACTGCTGTTTTGGGTTTTTGTTTGTTTTTTAGAAAAAGAGAAGTAAGTAAGAATTGTCTGGTTTAAAAAATGTTGCCTTGACTGACGAGTCTCTATTTCAACATATTCATTTAAATAATCAGGTAGCATGAACACATGGATCCATCCTGCCTGGTTTCAACCAATATTCTCCTGAAGGATGATGCACCATTTCACAAAGCTCATATCATCTCCACCTGCTTTTGTCCTCCACCACAAAGACACCAGATCTCAGTCCGACAGAGCAGCTTTGTGATGTGAAAGTGAGATTCTCATCCCGGATGCAGTGGAACAGGAGATTCTCATAATGGATGCGGTGGAGAGATTCTCATAACGGATGCGGTGGAACAGGAGATTCTCATAACGGATGCGGTGGAGAGATTCTCATCCCGGATGCGGTGGAACAGGAGATTCTCATCATGGATGCGGTGGAGAGATTCTCATAACGGATGCGGTGGAGAGATTCTCATAACGGATGCGGTGGAACAGGAGATTCTCATCATGGATGCGGTGGAGAGATTCTCATAACG
>JBAMHV010000006.1:24323419-24334702 GCA_037177535.1 Pseudomugil gertrudae | reverse complement strand
ATAGGGATCCTCCACACTGGGGGTCCTGCCTTCTTGGCTTGGTGTTGGTGCTGCAGGAGCTGCCCCGGTCTGGGTAGTGCGGGGTCCTATGCCGCAGCCCTACAGCTGTGGCGTGGAACCTGGCCTGCCTTGACCTAGGTGCTGGGTGGTTGGTGCAGTGGCGGCCTCTATGGACGTGGGGGCACTATCTCCTGGTGTGGATAGATCCCGTTAATACAGTTTCCTCACATCAACATCAGTGCTGAAGTAGTGTACTATATGCTATTGCTGTAAGTATATTAGTAATCTACATGATACTACACAAGTTTGGTAAATTAATGAGGAAGAGCACATTTAAATTGTACTCCAAACCTGAAACATTTTAATCCAAAGCACAGTGCTGGGTTTGTATCTCTACAGAGATGACCCTACTGATGATCAGCACCTATTTCATCAAACAGAGCATCCACAGTCAGTCAGTGTTACAGAGAATTGTTTAAGGTGATCCCAGTGAAGTGCCTGAAGTAAAGAGGCATACACATATTTAGGATCAAAAGCTTTTTTTAGATTGTCTCAAGCTGTGTGAGTGACTTGGTAACAGGGGACACTGCATGTGGACTGGCCGTCCACTGTCCCTTTCATGTGATCTTCCTTGGTGTACGATAAATCTAATTTCCTCCTGACATTCAGTATTTTTTTATTCGCTGTCATGTGGGCTTTGTGTTCAGTATTGTGAATCTCAGTAAAGCATTGGTTGGAAAAACAAACTGGAACCAGGTTTGAGTCATACATGAGCTTCAATATATGTCGCCATACGCAGTGAACCTTCTTTATATGGATACTCCTGTGCTTGTTTTGCTGTGCAGGTGGTTTAAAGTGATTTAGGAGAAGCTGAAAGGTACCAGACTGTTTCTCTATCCAGTTCTCAGGAGAGCCGTTTCTTTTGCCTGGTCTGCTGCCGTCATAAGAACAAACTGTAATCAGATACTGAACACAGAATGATGTGTCATACAAGGAATCAGACTCTATTTCCAGCATCTTCTTGAATCTTGGGATTTCTAAATGTAATTTTGAGTGGAATCAGGGAAAAGAACACCCCCTTACCTCAAACACACACATATGTATATGTCAGCTGCTGAGCTGGGACCTACTGGGGTCACATATCCATGTAACATCCCACACTGAGCAGCTGACCTCTGACCTCACATATGCTTAGACATCTCTGCCAAACTCCTGACAGCTTTTTCTTCACCATCTATCAGCTATTGTAATAAAGCAGTTTATTCTAAAAGATGCAGAAGACTAAAAGTTGCTGGGAATACTGTGAAAACAGGACAAACCAGTTTAAACCTTTAAATGGTATAAAAAAAACCAATCTGCTCCTTACTGAAGCTGAATCCTAGAGTATAATATCGTACATTTCTCCCTATAGTAATGTAAGAAAGAACTATTCAAATACACATTTAATAATAAAAAATACTCTAAAATGACTTCCTATATTATGCTGCTCACATTTCTGACCATAAGAGCCTGGCGTGACATATATAATTTACTTCCTCAGACATTTTGTATCACTTTATGGTAAAAACTTTGCTCTAAATTCTGTGGAACACAATCAGATTTCTGTCTTATCTCTCTTTATGGACACCAGTAAGCAGAACATTACATAATAAGATAATCACATGATGATAAATGGTAAAAACCTTTTATACATTTTAAAAATATTTAGATAGAGGGACATATAAAGACCTAACATTAAAAAATGTGACTTTTCCTACCTCTTGTTCATGGGTTTAAAGGTTAAAGCCAACATTGTGTTTACTGAGACACAAACGCATGTACTGAACAGACTTTATGGGACTTGGTCCCTGTTTTACACGTTCCCTTCTCCTCGTTTTTATGATGAAGGTAAAGGAACCACATCTGTTTTCTGACTCAGATCTTAAGTAAATATACAACAGGTGACAAACCCCCAGTAAAAGAGAACTATGTGTTCGCCTTTAAAAGAACTAAAATAAAAAGCTTGTATGTAATCTAAGCATCTACAGCTTCAGTATTCAGACATGAAACGACATCAAGCTGAGATCTACTCACCTTGTAACCCAACAAATTTCCAGCCCCTGTAAATAAAGTTCCATGGAAAGTATCGACTTGAGAGAGGAGCTTCTGTCAGTTTGCTTCGCAGTGTAAACATTCATATATCCCAGCCCTCTCTTTCTGCATCGCTCAGCCCCTTACTCCATCCACCGTGTTTCTGCTTACACCCCCAACGTTTGGAGACGCCTCTCGCTGGTAAAACAATACCTACAGTAAGAATATGTCATTCATGCTCAGATATTCTTACAAAGATTTGTTCCAGGTAAGCAAAACTAAACCCCAAAGTAACCTGAACTATTCACGTTATATGAAGATGTTGTAAATCAGACCACCTTTTTGCTGTTTTTAAATGAAAAGTCTCCAACTTCCTCACATATGTGAGAGGTGGTTACAATGTCACAAGGTGTGGGCGGGTGGATTAACCACATCTCCAGCTGAGCGGCCGTTTATGGAAAAACTTGGTGAGCAAAGTCACGATTCCGACTGCTCTGAGGGTACCTGCTTTCTACACAATGAGCACATTTATCTGCTCCCACCTCAGTGTGCAAAGAGTTTCCAGGAGCACATCTGCCACATGTGCCGGCGACTCGGAGGAATATTTCACATAAATACTTAATGAACTGAGTGAAAGTAGCTGAACAAGCGATGCAAGCTTCATCTGTGCAATAAGACACACAACATCTTTTTGGTGGAATTTGATTTTATTAGACAAATAAATGTCACAACATCTTGGTCCTAAAGTTTGATCTTTTCTTTTGCGTCCTTGCAGGACGTTTTGTATCCAGGGAGGAGCTTGCCAACAATTGCATCTGGTGGAACAGACTTGTGTAATGTTTGCACAGGCTCGAAAAGCTCCCATCAGCTTAATTGAAAAAGCAGAAGCTGGCTCTCTATTTATTGAGCAACTCATTCATAGTGACTTCCAGGAACAAACTGATTCCAGATCAGTGCTGTCAAAATAGACACATAGCAGCCTGAGACGTCTCGTCAATCAGCAGAGACACACAATTACATTAAAAGTCAGCGGTACTCAGCACAAACCAACAATACAGAGTTCTTTTAATATACAAGACAATTCTGTTTGCTGTTGAATAAAACAGTAAAAAGAAGGTGATATGTTTGATATACACTAGGTTGCTCTTTGATCATGTCAGAATACAGGCAGATGCATCTCTTTGGGAAACTTCCAGTCAAGGTGACACTTTATACATGAGCCTTTAAAGTGCCCCCCAATAGAGAGAAAGTTGAGAACGAAGGCAATCCAACCCTGATCATGAGCAGAGACAAGACAAATAGGTAACACAAGACAACTCTTCACTCATGCTGACTCACTTCGAAACTGTGGCCAACGAGCTCCTCGTTGTCGCGTCTGCATATGATAAATATTCCTCTATAAACTATGACTCACATGAGACTATTCCAGATACACAAAGAGCATAAATAGTATTAATAAAAATATATATCATCTATCAAACTTTCTAGTGCTGTCATAGTTTGTTTCACCCAGATTTAAATGCATAAAAATGCACGTCCTTTCTGGAATTACACTACAAGACAAAATAGGTAAACAGGGAAAACATGAACTGATCAGTAGTAACAGGAGGGAATGAGAGGTCACGGTGGTGGTGATCTGTGCATGTCGTGCTTGTTTGTTCCACTGTGGTGTGATGTGAGTGTAGAAACAATATATCCATGAATATACTGTACACTGGAGAGGCAGTGTGGTGCATATATTTAGCTGGGGTCTCATTAAGAGCAGGATCCGGGGAATGTGCTCATGCTGTAGCGGGGTTGTAAGCTGGAGGTACCTGCTTCGGAGGAACACTGACGTTGTCATCGTATGGAGGAAGCAACACCTGCAGTAAAAACAGAAAAGACAGAGCGGTAATGTAAAATATATATATGCACATGTTAATGCAATATTATGGGAATGCTTTTAATGCACAATCAGATAACCAGCCTAAACCAGAAGAGCCAAGCTGTTCAGTTCTGCTTGGATTTAGTACAAATGTCATGCGAGTAGAAACAGTACAGGGATTAATATGATTTCCTAATAAATAAAAAGGCTAAACAGCAGGATTCCGCTTCACATGGTTATGTAACATGTAGAGCAGAAGGATGGAGCACATGGGGAGGCAGTGCACGTATCATGCATAATCAGTGACTGGAGCAAAGCATTTTAACTAAAACATCCCAATAAATAATACATATATTTATCAGAGAAGACTGCAAGAGAAAATTTCCTGATACTACAGTATAAATGATACTGTTGTCCAAACATCCACACTAAGTGGGCACACAACCTTAACTTATTAAATATTGTCAAGATTTTATTTTACTGTAAAAGTTTATATTTAATCTTATTTTTATATATATATATATATATATATTTTTTTTATACCATATCTAATCATATATATATGGGCTGACTGCAAGCAGATTTATCTCATATTATATTTGTCATATACTCACACTGTCATGATTTGGACACTTGGTGTGCTGTTTTTTGAGGTTTCCTGTGTTTCTGATTTTGGTTATTAGTTTAACCTGTGTTTAATTTTGATTAGGTTCACCTGGTTCTTGTTTAGTTCTGTTGTATTTAGTCTTTGGGTTTTCAGTTGTGGGCGCAGGTTCATTGTTTTACATTGCGTTAGTTCAGATTCAGCTACAGTGAGTAGTAGCTTGTTTCCTCCAGTAGTACTACTGGTGTTTCTTGAATTTCTCCAGTGTTTGTGGATTAAAAGAGTTTTTTTTTTAATCTTCTGCCTGCATTTGGGTCCTCACTCCACCTTTGTGCCTCTGAGTCTTGACACACACAAAGGTAAAGTAGGATTAAGCTGCTTTTTATATCATATAAATCTAATTATACTACTTTTAAACATATATATATATATACACACACGTCAGCCTCCCCGTGACCCTGTTAGGGAATAAGTGGTAGAAAATGTTAGATATATATATATATATATTTAAAGTACACGTTTAAAGTACATTTTCAAAAGTGGTATAATTAGACTGAGCCGTATGTAAACTGTCCTGAAAATGATGTTGGAAAACAATAAGATGTGGTAAAACAAAAAGTAACGACAGTAGAGGATGTAACCCGGTTGGGTCTCGTATGACCTAATACTTTAAATTTCTATTATGTTGCTGTCAGTGCCTGTTGGTCAGAAAATACATGCTTAGGCTTAAAACTGGTTTGCATCCCATTCCCTAACTGGCATACACACAAAACAGGTTGTAAAACATCTCCTGTATTTGTGACTATGTTTTGGGATGTAGCTATAACCCATTATCCTGTGAACACGGGCTGACTGCGAGCAGATTTCTCATATTATATTCATCATATACTCACACAAAGGTAAAGTAGGATTAAGCAGCTTTTTAATGGCTACCTGCAGCACAGAAATCATACTGTGGGCTGGAAGGAACTCTGCTCAGTGCTGTGTTGGTAATATCTGACAGAACCAGAATCAAGGCCCCAAACGAGGAATTCATCTCCTGATTTTCAGAGGATGACTTCTAAAAGCTTTTTCTAAAGAAAATACGAGTAAAATCATTTTCTCTGCTTGATCCTTGGTGAAGTAGGAACCTCTCAGCTGCACATGGGGAAAAAGGAATGCAGGCTCCCTGAACGGTCCAGCTAGTTTCATACACACCACCATGTGTGGATGTTAGTCCATGCAGACAGCCAGGAAGTCCTGCTCCTGTCACAACAAACCTCGGTGATGCTTATAGAACACACATTAAATGAAGCTGTGACCTTTCTCAGGCTTGTGATGATGGTTCTTTAAATGAGATGCATCTTATGGTTCAGTTTATTTGTGAACCAATATGGGACAAATTAACTCACACCAACACTGCAGCAGTCGCACACCACTACAATAACACAACCTGTTGGAGATAGCAGAGACATCGCACATCCCAGCTGTAAAATGAAAACATGACACCAAACTGCTTCTTCCTCACCGTGTGTGAAGATAAAAAATACATTTTAATAACAAACACCAGCAGCCAGAGCACAGAGATCCAGGTGGTAACTGCGTGGGGTAAAGAGACACAGCTGGTCATGCCTGCCAGCAACAAGCTTCATTTCATTTCAGCACAGTCTGCTTGTGCATCTGCACCCTGCCAGACGAGCTTAGCGACAGCACCAAAATGTCAAACTCATAAAGAGGAATGTCTCTTATTTCGCTCTGTGACGCATTTCAGTGCTTCCAAAGCCATTGAAGCGATTATCTGTGTGGGTGTGCATGACTTTTCTGTACGTCCAGGAGTTCTCCTCATCTGGACGGCATTACTGCACTGTATTACTAATGTATCACCACGCACCGAACCCGCCTGCAGGGAGCTCTGACTGAACCCGGCTGGCTGTAACGGCAGAGTAAAGACTCGGGGTTTGTTACACGAGGCCTCTCATTATTCTCTTAACAGCTCAGGTGTTTTAATCATCAGGATCCTCTGCTGATTTACATCACATGAAACCGCACAAGGTATTAAGATGTGAGGCATTGAATGTCGCACTCGTAGGAGTCCTAAGCTGCAGACTGGGAGGACATGTTCGTCCTGGGAAATCCAGCATGCTGCACAGTCTCATATCAGCGCGAATGGAGCCATCTACTGGCACTTCCTTTTGTTTTTCTGTTGCTAATGATCTGATGTAGATCATTAGTGTTTTCTATAGCCTCATTTCTCTTCCTCCTTCTGTCAGTGTAAGTACTTTTAACTTGTGTGTGGGCAGCAGTGGTCAGAGGGCCAGGCCTGGGCAACAGGACACCAACAACAGACCCAGAAACACCCAGAGAGATTTACTGTATCAGTGCAGCGTCTCAGTCACCACTCTAATGGTTTTGCCAGGATGGAGCCTCAGCGCTGCATCCGATGCTTTATATCCTATATATGCTACTGTAGCCTCTGCTTACAACAGCCCAGCTTTGCATTTCCTTCCTACTTTCAAGCATGACAAATTTACAGTTGACAGACTGGCCTGAGCAGAGGAAACCCACGCAGACGATAAAAGCATGACTTAGTGGTCTGGACCGAATAAGGAAATGAGCTGTTTTGTTGTCTTTGGAGGATGAAGAAGTAAAATTGAGATCAAACATCGATTTATGTGTATGATGATGGAGCCATGAAAGGTAGCTAAAAGGAATATAAATAAAGAGGCAAAATGTGTGTACAAATAAAAACAATGAGCTCTTTCTTATTTTCTCCTGATGCACATTGTTTGTGGAAATGTGCTTCTAAAGGTTAATGCTGGTAAAAGTATTTGTACAGCTGCATGCTGCACACGAGGAATGCCAGCTGGTGTTGAAGCTCCAAACATCTGTTTGATTGGAAAATGTGATTACCAATCATTTCTACTGTAACACATCAGTAAGGCAGAAATAACTGACCAAAATAACTTTTCATTATAGCTTAAGGTGAATTACAGTTAACTTACCGTAGTGTCATTGGTCGTGACATAAAGTAGGATTTCAGAACCACCTCTGCCAGTCACGTATCTGTAGCAGTTCCACACACATGCGATCAGATATGCCTGGAACCAGGTAAAAAAGAAAAGAAATGACATTAATGAGCTGTTTACCAGCTATAATAATCTGAAAGTATAATAATAAACATCAGGTAGCAGAATGACTGGATCACTTTGCTCCAATCTCAACTTCTCTAACATTTATTGTTACAGTAGTACTTTTTTTTTGTCTTTTATCTAAAATTTCCAGGTAAAATTCGACTTTCATTAAGTCATAAATACAAAATAATAATTAAGCTTTGAACTAATCTTTCTGTTACGCTATAATACACAGTAACTGTGCTAATGCTAAACATTAGCATGCTAGCATGGTTTAGTTTTGGTTTCAAGAGTTTATTTCAAATATGCAATTAGAAAATAAATATATATAAACTAGTAGACATAGATAAATAGAAATAAACAAATACAACTAACAAATAAAAAACAACTAAACATAACTACATTGGTTGCATGAACAGTATGTCTCAGAGCTGGAGGATAACAGTAAACTTTTGTTACAGTATCAGCTTTTTATGCAGTATTTTTTTTATAATTCCTCTTTGTTCATGCAAATGTATAAACCAAGATGTTCCACAATGTAACGAGGCCATGTTGCCTCTGGGGAGGCTGCGGTATAAGAGCATTTTCTGCACACACAGATGGTATCACGGTAATGTAAACAGCATGCAAACCTGTGCATGAAAGACTAGAATGTTATTCCAAAAAACTATCACTCATGTTGTAATCCAGGATCAGTTTTTAGTACGAGTTTCACATCATTTCATAGCAATAATAAAAAAGCAGTTCCTGTTGTTCTCTGCTATCCAGAGAGCCCCTGACTCACAGCAGGCAGCTTACTACTGGATGGGACGTCTCCGCCAAACACAACACCATCTGTTACATCCATCTACCAAAGGATCTAGCACATCCAAGTCTCTAACTTTCTTACTATTATAACCCAATTAAGATGCCTCTGTGCCGGCCTGCAGCTGTGTTGTACAGAAAGCCTCGACCTCCGTTTGCTGAGGTAGAGACAGCTTGTGATAACAACGTGCAAATCATTCTATCAGGTAGAAATGATAAATTAGTGTTCATTAGCGGTCATAACTCAAAAACCTTTACTAGCAACCTGTTACTTCTGTAAGTTCACATGAGATTACCAGTTACTGCATCTGTAAAGTCATTACTTTTACTTTACTTTCACATTTCTTTCATTTACTGTGTATTTCCATGGAGCATACACATGTCCGCAGGGTCAAATATGACTTTCTGTAACATCCACAAGCAGGACGAAGGAAGCCATGACATGGGCATGCTGTGATGATACACACGCTACTACAGCTCCTTGAGCTAAATGTTCCCTGCAGCTTATCATCACTGGCAGGTCGTGTGATGTATCAGATGGGTCATCCCGCAGCATCCTCTAATCTTCATAAATAAAAAAGATAAAGTTGTTTTTGTGTGGGTTTGTTAACTGCTGAAACACATGCCCAAACAAGCTTCTCTCACTGAGAAAATTCACATTTTATTCATTCAGGTTAAGGGGTTAGATCTGTTAAATTAGTACCTTAAAATGGAATATTTGAATTACTGGCTTCATTTTGACAGCCTGGTAAAAATCCTTCATTTTTTGGGATGAATGATCAAACTAACTTGTAGTTATTGGTTTTCTTATTGTAACAAAAGTCATTTCTCACTGTGTGATTTATAAACATCACAAAAGTGGAAAAATATTCTTGTCTATCTGAAAAAGTGAAAACAGATCCTAATATGAAAGCAGATCTAGTTTCACCATTTCTATTTTTAATCTTTACAAAGTCACATCTGAACGTAGTGTTGAGATGCGACCGTCTGTCCCTTATTGCATAATACGGACATCAGGAAACAGCCTGCAAAAAGGCTTGTAGGTGCTGATAAACATATTCCAAAAATATGTTGAGAGAAGTAAAAAGAAAAAGTTACCTTGAAGCCGAGAATACAGCCGATGAAGAGCAACACGATGAGCACCAGCCAGACATTACTGAGAGCAGCAACCTCCTCTTTGTAGGGGAAATTATCAGGCTGCACAGGAGCCAGTAAAACCAGCAGCAGGGATTCATGCGATGGGAAAAGAGGAGTGCTCGGTTAGTAAAGTACAACCGCACATCCATATGAACGATAAACAGAGCTGATTCCCCGTTCTCACCAGTTGCTGCAGGTAATCCTGTATGGTGTTTGGATAAACCACGATGCTAACAGCCACCAAGGTGTTGAGAGCAAAGTCAAATATTTGGTAGCAGAAGAAGGGGATGATCCAGGCAGCACGCAGCTGAAATACACACTTATTTCAGGTATTTAGGACACACTGGTGTGTTATAAAAGCATTACGACAAACTGAACTAATGCTGTGGAAATAAATCAAAGAGGTCACAGATTGTTTTATAAAAAGGTTCAAAGAGGAAGAATGGTGCTTGTATTTAACATGTTTGTATAAATTTAACCCAAACTGGTGTAATGTTTTATATTGTGCTGGTAAAAATGTAGACAAGATTGTTCCCATTAACCCTAAAATGTGTTTGTTGCATATCTTTCCTGAGGACTTTGTAACATCTAAAAAAATTAAGTCTTTGTTGGATATCTGTTTTCTAGAGGCCAAACGTTGCATCGCTACTTTGTGGAAATCTGAAACTACCTGTACTATCTCGCAATGGTTTAAAGGAATGTCTTTTTATTTTGCTCTGGAAAAAATAAGCTACACTTCTAAAAACAAGCTTAAAGATTTCTGGGAAATCTGGACTATATTTCATAGCTTTCTTAAAAACAACAACATACCTATAGATGGCTGGATAAATGAAAAAGACTAATATGACTACTAATATTTAAACTGTAATAATCACCACTGACTTCATTCACGCTTGTGTTTTTTTGTGTTTCTGTCTCAAAAACAAACCAATAAACATGTTAAAAAAAAAGAACAGAAAATATAACGCAAACAACATCTGACATGGAAACCATTCATGCAGTGGAAAATAACATGTGAGTGCAAATAAGGAATTGTTTACCTTGTAAGCACCATATGTTGCCATCCCACATATAAGTATCATCAGCAGAGAGATCGCTGAGGCGATGCACATATCTGCAGGAGCAGGAAAACAAAACGGAGTACCTTCAGAAATCCAAAATCCAACTTTGTACTCTTTATTTTAGTCAGCATGAGGTACTGACCTCATCAGTTCAGCTGAGGCAATTCCTCATCACATCAATAAAAACATTTACAGAGTCATGTTTAACTGATCTGTGAGCAGAACATTGTGTGCAGAAAAAAACCCGGTGCATCTGCGAGCCAGATAAAGATTTAACCTCCACATTTAGAGGTCGCTCTATGTCTGCCTGACCTTATATCACCCCAGCATGACAGGGACGAAGCAATCATTGTGTTACGTAAGGACGGGATGGGGCAGAATCCAAACACATGGATTTACTGGGAAATCTCGTGGAGAGAAGAAGTATATTTATCTTGGGACGGTATTTCCACCATTAACTGCAAAAAAACATGTCTGCTCTGAGTCATAGTATGAGTTATATTAAACACCAGGGTGCTCATTTATAAAACTCTGCGTAGGATTCTTACTAAAATTAGACGTACGCCAAGAATCCAGAGTTTGCGTAAGCAACAAAATATTCTGATTTATAAAACCGTGCGTGCGCACAGATGC
>JBAMHV010000006.1:24288168-24309299 GCA_037177535.1 Pseudomugil gertrudae | reverse complement strand
TTAAAACCTGGTCTAAAGATGCTGAGGATGCTCTGAGATGGTGCTTCCAGACAGCAGACTGGAGTGTCCTCTGTGGTGGAGATATTCATCAGCATGAGTCTGGAGCTGTAGGTGCAAGAGTGATGATTAACATGGAAATGGTGTTGAGTGTGTGCGTGAGTGGGGTGATGGGTGATTCTTTTTGGTGCTTTTTAAAATCTGTGAAATACTTAATGCTACTTTAACTGTATACAACTTTATTTCATAAATAAAGTTTGGCTGATTTTCTGAATTTCCCTCTGGGATCAATAAAGTATTTTTCATTTAATTTCATTTCATGAATCCCACGCAGAGTGGCACTGTCCTGATGCATGGCAGACTAGAGTAAATGTTTTTCCTCCTCTTATACACTGAATTAAGTTCTTACTATTAAACTCTTTTCTAGATATGTTTTTTAAGAAGCTATGCACCAAAAGTAGGTCATATATTAGTTTTTTTTGTTCATTTATTATGAGCTTAAATGTAATTTCTCTGTTTAATCTGACTCATTTAACCCTCTGTAATATCGTGATGGCTTGTTCGAGACTGATATAAACATTTTTAGGTGCATCTTTCAGAAATAGCAGTGATAGTGACAGCTTCACACTCCTGGGATTATAAGTGATAGATACTAAACTTGACCCATCTGTGGGAGACGGCCATAATATTTACAGCGAGATCTGAGACATCCCAGTCTAAATGACAGGCGGCGTGCTTTCACACCATGTAAGTGTAACTCATGTCCCTTCATAAAGCCCAGAAACTACAACTGGCATTAGCAGTGTGTTCAGATGTGCTCAAAGTAATGAGGAAGCAGCTCATTCTCTTCATTTCCTCTCACTTTCTCACCCCCCATCTTCCAACCACTTCATTCAGGATATTTTCTGTTTGACACAAAACAGCAGCAGCACACACACACACACACACACTAACTGATTAACATTATTTGAAGACCCCTCCTTTCCTGTAGTTGGTCTCATTACTGCCTCAGGAGAGCTAACACCATCCTGAAGGACTCTAACCGTTGCTTCCTTTTCAAGCTATACTGCCATCAAGCAGACGGTACTGGGCCATCAAAACCAGGACCAATACACTGAAAGATCCGGGATTTTAACTGGGTTGATTTATTGTTTTATATGTAAAGTATAAACTAAATTTTTTCCAATATTGTTTTGAATATTGAAATATAAAAATATATTCTAAAAAAAATAGATATTTAAAATGTTAAATACTACTAAAAAGATTAAATATAAAAAATATAAATTATGTAGAGGGAAAGAAACTGGTTTTTGCAGATTTTCTTCTCTGAATGGGTTTATGTGCATTAGTGAAAAGACTTTCTGCAGTGTCACCCTTGCTTGTGGTGTTAGGAGGCAGAACCTACCCAGCTAACCCACCATGTTGCTTTGTGGATTGACATTCGTCACATTTTGTGACTTTATCTACAAATCTAAATGAATCACAGTGAGGAGCACGAGATGAGGAGCACACTGGGGGGGGGTGTCAACCCACAGAAGGCAACAAGCCCTGATGGCGTATCAGGACGAGTATTGAAAGACCGTGCAGACCGGCTCGCAGGGATCTTCACTAAAATTTTCAACTTGTCACTGACACAACCTGCAGCCCCCATCCTGCCTGAAGACCTCCACATGCCCCCTACCCATAAAATCTCCTGTGACCCAGCCTCTACACTACTGGCCAGTGGCACTCACACCTGTAGTGATGAAATGCTTAAAAAAAAAAACAGGTCAAGAGTCACATCATGCCTTTCATAACCCAGATTAAGACCCTTACCAGTTTTGCTTGTGAAGCCCAGCCCAGCTAACCCACCTGGAGAAACGAGTAAACTACACCTACCTTCTGTTTATGGATTTTAGCTTGGCTTTTATTACCATCATTCCCCAGTTTCATCAGAAAACTACTGGACAGCGAACTACCTCTGTCCACATGTCTCTGGATAATAAGAACCACCAAGTTAGGACACATTTCCGCACCCCTCATGACTGCGTGCAGACCAAGCCCTATGCTTTTCACTCTACACCTCAGACTGCACCCCCATCCACACCAGCAACACCTTCACATGGATACCATGGTGGTAGGTTGCATCACAGGTGTGATGGGTCAGCCTACCAGGATGAGGAGCAACAGCTGACTGTGTAGAGATGAAAACCTTCTCCTAAGCACATCTAAAACAAAGGAGCTCATTCTAGACTTCAGAAGGAACCAGACAGACATTCAGCCTATTCTGACAGGTAAGACCTGTGTGGAAAGGGTCAGTGACGTCCGGTTTCTGGGAGTCCACACTGAGGAGAAACAGACCTGGAGCAAGTAGAAAAGAGGCACAGAAAAGCCTTCACTCCCTTAGAATTTTACTGCTCCACCATGGAGAGCACCCTCACACAGGCTCTGCATGTGGTCTGCCAGTCCTATCAAACAGGAAAGATCAATGTGTGCTCTCTACCCACACCGGAGAGCCATCATGACTAATCAAGTACACTGAATTTAGTTTCAAGCATTTCCTTCATCTTACCTAGCAAATCTGAGCAAAGTCACTTCCCAAAACGTTCCCTGTAAGACTTACAAGATGAGGATAAAACTTGCTCATAATGAATTTAATTAATGTCCGTTTCTGGCTGTGTAACAGTATCCAAATTAAAGTTACATAAGGGACATTTTGAAAGAGAAAAGCTAAATGAAGACCTAAAAGCTGAATGTGGACTTCCTTCAACAGGAACACAACCACCTCCATCCACTATGTAATGGATTCTTTACATTTTTTAATTCATCTTAAAAAAAAAAAAAATCAGAACTTGTTTGCATCCAAGTTTATTTTAAATTCCCTACTCCCCCCCTGTACAAGAAAAAAAGGACTTTCCACAAAGGCAGCAGTGAACTGTCAGTGATAGTACTTTTCTAGGGAAGGAAAAAAACTTAATCACAGTGTGTCTTTTCTCCTTTTAAATATTTCTACTGCCATCATCTTTGGCTAAGTTTATGTCTGACAGCTTTCTGTCAAACCAAATTCCTGGGAAGCAAAGGTTTAAGCCAATAGAGCAGAGCCGTGGGCCTTACATTTTACAGTGCCAATGCAGGAATGTTCTGGACCATATACCTCTTCATTAACACAAAAGAAACAAAACCATAAAAACTAAAATAAAAATAAGCGTTTGTGTTCACAACACAAACAAATATTACCACATGGGGAGATAGCGACAGTATGTCGAATTTCATAAAATTGTTTGGACAGAAAATAAATCTACAAAAATGGAGCTAGGTAAATATTACACAACAGTAAACAGGTTCTTTTTTCCTTTTTTACTTTTCTTTCGAACCTCTACACAAAACCAAAATTTTTGGTCTTAATGGCTAGCAGGAGTTTTTGTTTGAGTATTTGTTTAGAAGAGTAGAGTGGCACGTAAAGACGTGAGATGCAGGTATTGGCGGTAGGGAGGTGCTGGTCGTCTGGAGGCCTGATGGTGATGGAGGGCATGGGTTGGAAGCCCTCCTCACTGGCTGGCAGAGAGGGGCTGGAGGTCCAGAAGTACACCTGAGGAGCACATAAGTTACATTACTCACTGCTGTGTTTAATGTTCTGGTTTATTTGACTGCTGAGGAACAGGCTACATATCTGCTTCCAGAACAAAAACTTCAGATTCAGATGCACACCCTTATGGCTGTCGCTCATCCGATTTGCATTTAAATGCAAACTATTGAACCAAAACCCTTTTATCTGAAGAAGAGCACTTATTGATATTGTTGGAAACGACAGCCTCTGTTTGCTTCAGGAAAAATTACGAGAACAAACTTACCAGGTCTTGCCTTTCAGTCATGCTCATCTTTTCCACAATGGACCAAAACCATCGTTTAAACTGGAGTAGTTTGTCTGCGTTCTCGCCTGTTACACACACACATCTTTGCTCAGTGCATTTCAGCAAACATTTTTCTTCTATTGATTAAGAAGCAGGGCTGATGCTGAGACAGCGACTTACCAGATTCATCGTTGAAAGACGTGAAGCTGATGAGCATCTGGACGTTAACTTCTCCACAGCCGTTAACCAGCAGCCTGAAATCCTCAGCAGTCAGGTCTTCCAGTGAGTTTTTAGGAAGAACATCCAGCAAGCCTTTCCTCATCGCCTTTGAAATTATTCAGCAAAGTAAAAACACATTTTGATGGGCAACAAAACACCTCAGTGTTTCAAAAAGAGAAAAGCTGATTAAGAGGGAATATTGTCTCTTACGTGGAGAGGCTGCTCGGCCACCACCAGCATCCTGTGCTCTGCATACTTCCTCACATACTCGTATACGTTGAGGGGAGTTACTGGCATGTTGACACCACCGGAAAGAAGCTCCACCTGAACAAAAGTTAAAGCATCAACAATCAGTCCCAGAAAAAAAAAAAGTCTATGAATGCATAGATCAGGAAAGGAAATGTATAGATCATTTAGCTGCATTTAAAATCAGCAGTACTTTGCTTCACTGTTAGGCAGCACATAAAAATATGCTATCAATGCTTTTTTTGCATCCTAACATCTGTGCTTGTCTTGTGAGCTTATCCTGGTAGAGAAGTTTCTTGTTAGCATGCTTTAAACATGTTTTGACCTACTAGTGAGAAACATGCGGCTGTCCATCCACATTTTTCATTAGAACCATTAAGGCTCCAATTAAATAATGAAATTAAAAAGTTTAGGCTTGAGCTCAATACTAGCTATGGCGGCCATCTTTGAATACGCGTCCACCAGAATATGTGCGCATCGTGACAGGAGGAAAATAATCTATTCAACTACAAAAATCAGAATAAATCAGCCACTTTGGATTTATAAGATTTTTAAATATTTTAAAATTTAGATTTAATTATGAATGAAAGGGGAATTAAAACTCATGTAACGTGTAGGCAACTCTCATCTCTGCACTGGCTTTAAGTCTCCTTTGAGTACGTAGTTTATGTCGACAACCAGTGTAAAAGTTTACTACACTCTTTGTTTTATATAAGCTTGTTCAGCCCTGAGCCACTGAGGTCGAGAAATACACTTTTACTGGGCTACACTTGGTAACACATTCACACCAGAGGCCCTTACCTGTCCAGCTCCTTCCTCTTTGCACAGGTCAATAGCAAAGGCAAGATCCATAGCAGCAAATACTGCATCTGCTTCACCAGCCTGTGAATGGCGGATCAGCTGCCGCAGGCTTTCATACATGACCGGGTCAAAGAATGCAAAGTCATGCCAGTTCACCTGTGGTAAGAAAGTCATGGGTTCCATCAGTATGATCAAGGAGAGATAACCTTTGTGCAGCAGATTTTAGATCGGATAGATTATAGATAGGACAGTTTCTCTTACCTTCCTACCGAGCAGAACTTTGATGACGTGTCTATTCAGTGTGATTGGGCAGAGTTCATTCTGCAGCAGGCATAACCCCAGTATTCTGTCCAGAAATACAACCATTAGCTCTTTCTTCAAGGCAAATTCCAGCTCTGTTAAATCAGTTTTATTAGTCTTCGTCAGCCCCATTACCTGCCAATGTTACGGAAGCAGTTCAGTCTTGCTTCTGTGTTTTTGCCAGGTCGAGGAGAGTAAAATCCTCGTTTGCCTGGTTGGTAGAAGAGAGGAGCGTTGTCATCCCCGTCATCTGGGTCGTCCAGCTCCATGTCAACCACACTGCGTGTTGAACCATGACGTTTACGGTTTTCTTGCTGCTACAACCATTAAAAAGGAAAAAGAAGAAAGGGAAGACTGTAAAATATAGCACATTGCTTTAACTTTCAAGGAAAAAAATTAGTATGTGAAAACATAATGTAGATATTGCTACAAAAAAGCAGGGGAAACATGTTTACACTACCTGTGCTTTTTCTGGAGCCTCAGGGAGACCCAGATCCAAAATGCTGTCAGCACCATTTTCCCTGAGGAAGATTAACAAAGTTAAAATATCGCTTAAAAAACATGGTCAGAATAGTTTCCATATAAAGACAATGTGCCTAAATAACATCAGAAAGAGTCTCTGTTGTATTTGTGTCAATGTCAAGATGTCAAGTTACCTCCCATGTGCAATGAGAAGCTCCATGGCCTCCTCTACTCTAGCCCTGAGAGAATCCTCACTAGCCAGAAGCAGCAGCAGCTGAGCAGGAGACAACTCCAGCAACATGCCTGTAATTTTACTGGCAAACGCCTGCAGGTTTGCAAAATGCAAATAAAAGTTTAGAATTGTTTCAGTTAAAAATGCTTGACAAGGCGTACAAATAGATCATCAGCACATGTGATGTGACATACTGATGCGGGAAGTCATGGTAAAAAAAAAAAAAAAAAAGAGTCAACAGTGGTAAATATAACCTGCTCTGATTAGTCAGGGTTTTAACAAACTATTGGTTTATTACCGGCTGCATTGCGTGAACTCGTGGATATAGCCTTTCCCCAAGGGCTTGTCTGTGTGCGGGCAGAGGATCGGGCTCATCGCTGGGGTTTCCTTCTGATGAAGGCCTGAAAGGCCTGGTATCTATAGACAGCTGTCTCCTTGAATCTCTGCAATGGGAGACATCACAAAAACGAAACATGGTTTTAGTCTGTGACTCGGAGCACAATGAGAGGAAGAGTAGAAGTGAAGTTTACCTGTCTCGGTCTCTCCGAGATCCTGCTCGAAGCCCTCCACTTCTTCTTTCTCTCTCCCGGTCTCTATTCCTCAAACGCTGCATTAGATCTGAACAAAAGAAATCAGCAAAACAAGTTTCCTTTTAGGTATTCTGTTCCCAAACATATCTTTATAGTAATCAAACATTTACAACTGTTTCAGTTTCACTCAAGTACCACTGAAATGTAACAATAAAATATGCAGTAGTTTCTATGTATTGTCATACTTGAATTGTAATCGTGATGACACGTACTGCTGGCCTGCATGCCCTTGCTGACACTCTGAACACAGTCCAGATTGGGCAGCTTATCGTTGGAGAGGAGGGCCAGTGCGATGGCTGTGTAGAAGCTGCGTGCCACGCCGCTGCCCTCACCGGGCTCATCTTTAAAAGTAACCTTCACCCGGTGGACAGCCATCGGCGTGGTTGTGCACCGCCTGCCGAAATGCGCGTTTAGCTGGCGCATGGTCTGCTGTATCAACTGGTCTCGATCACGATCCACTTCTAGGGCCAGATCGCGGGACTGCAGGTTCCTTAGTTTCTCCATCTCCCGTCGGAACTTGGATTCTTTTACCTCAAAGCCGCCCAGCTCTGTGAGAATCTAGGAAAAGCAAGTTGGCTCAGTAGTTGCTACTTCTTTATTTACTTCCATGTCATTAGAGGTTAGCATTAACACATCAGAAGAGAACTAAATTGGATTTAGTTGTGCCATTTTTAGGATATGTAGGTATTAATATGGGATGCTGCTATCTTTATGCTGCATACAGATATGCGTCACAGATATGTACTGATAAATGCTACATTTATTTGTCTCGGTTAACAGCGTTCAATCTAAAACTAAGATTTACCGATCCGGGCTCAGCTCCTACATCCTCCATAAAGACGCGACCAAAGAGCTCCAGCGACAGCCGCCAGCGGCCTAGCAGCATATCATGTGAGATCATCATCCCCATAAAACTGCAGTGAGGCCTGGACAGACAAGAGGACAAACAGCATTCGTTTTATTAAATTAATTTTGAGCTATTTTTAGTAAAGTCCAAGTATAATAACATACAAAACCCAATCACAGCCTGTTCAGAGGCTGCTGCATTTTCTCCAGGCACAGCATCAACTTATTCACCAAATATTTCACAAATCTGAAGAAAATGTGACCTCGGTCACAAGGCTGACTCGTGCCTACCTGAATGATGGGAGAGGAGGACCGTCGCTCTCAGTGAGGCCGATCTCAGCCAGCAAGCTGCTCTTCAGCTGTGCAGCCAGATCATGAGGTGAAGGGCCTGGTTTGGAAACCTCCATCTCCTGCTCTCCCAGTGACTGGTTCTCAGCAATCCGTTGGCCCGTCTCCATACTCATAACATTTTTTAGGTTGGCTGAGTAAGACATCTTTGTGGGCAGGATCTGTTTTAGCAGGACACAGAGATTGTCCTCAGTAATGTCACAACAATGGCAGTGTGATGATGAGAATGGAAATGGGACACAGAATGCAGATTATTTCCTGAAATCTATACTTGAATGACTGTTAACACATAAAAATGACTATCCAGCGTGTTTGTCTAATGAAGATGGGTGGTATACCTGAGAGGAGGAGGGTAGAGAGGAGCCCATGTTTACCTCCAGGCAGTTCCTGTCCATGTTTGCCTCAGCCAGGCCTTTGGTTGTCATGTAAGAGGAGGAGTACAAGCCCTGAGACGGACGCCCAAACAAATCCTCCTTTCTGGCGTTTGGCTGGTGGAGAGAAACAAAACAAAGTTGAAACCAAAGCGAGACTTTATGTAATTAACATGTAAGGACATCTAAATAGTTGCAGATATAGTTTATAAAGGAGCAGCTGCTGAGCTGCTGTTCTCATGTCAAACTTTGACTGGACAGAATTATAAAAAAAAAAACCCTTCAAATAAACTGATACATGTTGGATTTTATGCCAGATTGATAGTAATTTGAGAACATTCCTGTCACTGACTGCCTTTTCAGAAGAAGATGAATAAAAACATGGCTGACGATTAGATTTAGATGAATTTTAGAAATTGTGGCTGGTTGTCGAGGAATTCCTCTGTTCAATTTATCACGACTGCTGTCAAAAGACAGCATTCAAAATGTAGTAGGCCTGTCTGTAAGTCTACTAGATAATCTGCACACTTTGACAAAAAACACCCACTTAAAGTGCACATTCATTCATTCATTTACTACATATGACCAGCGTACTCCAGAATTAGTGTACACTTGTAGTAAAAGCTGCAGACTATGATTGGATAAATCAGGATGCGTCAGGTGTAAAGAGCCCCATAGACATAGCTGAAATTCTGACCTGTAGGAGATGAGGCTGGTCTGCCAGTGGAATAGCCTCTGCCAGAGGAACATCGAAGGGGTTGGGAGGGATGCAGCCCAGGAAGGTCATGGAGTCAGAACGGCGGAAAAAGGGGTGGTTTTGACCAGTCTCAGCTGGAACTGGGTCCTCATCTTTGTCCTGAAGAGTTGAACCTGCAGTGAAAGAAAAACAAAACTTTTCGTAACAAGTAAAGAGTCCCAAGTATAAACTACATGTAATTGAAGGATGTTTATCTTAAGTAGACGATTAATCTCAGCCGAGTGCCTTACTTTGATTGGTGTCCTCGTCGTTTTCGTGTTCCGAATCCTCGTTGTCCAAGCCAAGTTCCAAAATCTCTCGATTCCTAAAAGTTCATAAAGATGTTAAAAAGCCCTGTATGCATTATAGAACATGTGGAATTAAACCATTAACCAAGAATAACTTGTTTAGTTTACAACCAAAACACAGTGCACAACACTGCCCGGCCAAAAAAAACAAAAAAAAAAAAACGCCATTAGCTTTGATTACAGCACACATTCATCATGACATTGTTTCAACCAGCTTCTGCAATGTCACCAGATTTATTTCCATCCAGTGTTGCATTAATGTGTCACCAGGATGCACTGATGATGGCTGCACACAGCCTTCTCCAGCACATCCCAAAGATGCTCAATCGGGTTAATGTCTGGACTCTGTGGTGGCCAGTCCATGTGTGAAAATGATGTCACATGCTCACTGAACCAGTCTTTCACAATAAGAGTCTGATGAATTCTGGCATTTTCATCTTGGAATATGGCACAGCATATTTCAATGCCAGAACTCATCTGGTTCTTATTGGATATTCATGTATCAGCTGACCTCATTCTTTGAGCGCATACTGTTGCTGAACCGAGACCTGACCACCTGCAGCAACCTCACATCATAACACTGCCCCCACAGGCTTGTACACTAGGCACTAGGCATATGATGGCTGCATCACTTCATCTGCCTCTCTTCTTATCCTGATGCACCCATCACGCTGGAACAGGGTAAATCTGAACTCATCAGACCACATGACCATCTTCCATCGCTCCAGAGTCCAGTCTTTATGCTCCCATCAAACTGAAGCTTTTCTTTCTGGTTAGCATCAAAGATTAGTGGTTTTCTTAAGACTACACAGCTGTTCAGTCCCAATCTCTTGAGTTCCCTTAACATTATGCATGTGGAAATGCTCTGACTTTCACTAAACACAGCCCTGAGTTCTACTGTCGTTTTTCTTCCATTTACTAGCTGAAAGACAAATCACCCGTGCAGTAATTATCCAATTAGAGGCTTGTACCCATTTACTTAGTTGAATCCAGGTGGCTACTTTTTTTTTTGGCCAGGCAGTGTACGAACCCTTGTTTTCCTCCCCATTTACCTCTTTCTATCCATCTGTGGGGTATCCAGGGTGGTCTGCTGGTTCATAGCCTTTATCCAATAGATAAGTGCCTGAAAAACGTAGGCCACATGTTTCAGCGAGCACACATCCAGGACAGGAAGTACATCAGAATGCTCATCATTGTGGGAGCGCATCAGAGACAGGGCATAGTTCAGGAAGTCCCCCCGTGCAGACATCATGCCTTGACGAGCTGTCAGCAGCGTGGCCGCTCTCCTGAAATAAACACAAAGCAGGTGAGCAAATGGCGCCAAATACTTCAAATTAAATCAGGACTAAAAGAAAGTTAATATTTAATGTTAATTGTCTTTTTTTGTTATTTTAAAAGAGGGGAAGGGATAAGTTATAGAATTATACCTGCGACCTTCCAGAGTACGCAGGCTAGCCTCCTCTCTAGCGGTCATACGCTCCCTGCGTGCTGAATGCTGAGAGGCATGGAGTGGATGACTGGGGTGACCGGGGTCTCCAGCAGATGACAGGGCTGAGCCGTATCGCAGCTGAGCCTCAGTGGAATCCATGATAGACACCATCCAGTTCCACGTGGGTATGAGCTTTTCTTCCACACAGTTCTGGTTTACACAACAAACAGGAACAGAGTCATTACCTGGTCAGATTTTAATGAAAAACATGTGCAGTAGAATTTGATCATGTGTTCCACAGGATGTGTGAACTTTGGGAGATTTTCCATTGATCTGGCCTAAGCTTAATAAAAGTGTTTAAAAGAAACTTGTTGCTCAATGTTTTGTGAAACAAAGGCAAATAAAACACTCAGAGCACCTCTTTATGTAGCAGTGGATGCTATTCTTTGTTACCTGCAGATTGACTGCATCTTGGTAGGAGAGCTTCACAGCAGCAGGATACTGAGAGTAGACAAGATGGTTATACTTTGGAATGAGACTCATGAGGTCTGAAATTTGCCGGATGACAATGCTGTAGGCACGGGCGAGGCTGCTGGCGGACGTCAGGTAGCTGCTAGAACTGCTGGCCTCCAGAGCGGCTGCAGCCGCGGCAGCACTGGAGCTGATTGCACTGGAGCGGCGCAGGTTGGTAGGGTCAATATATATCAAGCCCGTAGAACTTGCTGAAGGATCACACAACAGGTAAAGCTTATTTTTCCCATTGCACAATTTGAACTGATGTTTTGAATAAAACTGCAAAAGAAATAAGTGAATCTACTGACCAGCTGGTGTTGAAGAGCTGGAGGGAGCGCTTCCACTCGCCCTTTGGCTGGGTGTGTTCCTAACAGCCCACTGCATGGAGCGAGGAGCCTGGGCTGCACTGTTGGCATGTGAGGAGCTCGTTGTCCTTTCCAGTGGCTCATCCAAAAGAAAAGTCTCTTGGTCAACGTCATCGCTCTGACTGCTGCTGCTGTCTGAATCACTCGAGTCGTTGGACTGGGAATCATCCTCTGAAAAGAAGGCTGGGACGCTGCTGGCACCTTCAGTCGAGAAGAGAAGATGAAGAAAAGAAGACACGAAAGACAAGTTTAATGAGCTCCCTGTTTATCTTTAACACCATGTTATTTAGCTTTCAAACCAGATTCATACAGACAGCAATGCAGGTTAGTGTATCACACCACCACAAGAAAAAACAACTGTTATGACAGTGAATACAATGAGGCATTAAGTCAAAACATCAGCTGCATTCTCTGCTGACCACTTATAAGTGCCAGTAAGGTTTTTACTGTCTCTAAAAAAGTTTCCAGGTAAAGATAATTTCTCTAGGGGAAAACAGACAAACAAAAACAGCACAACATATTGAAACAGAACTTTTTTTAAGTAGGATACTAAACCAAAGAGAGGGAGGACAACATCATCACACTTTATGGTAAAGCTATAAATTAGTTTGTTATTTGGGTGACAAACCAACAAGGCTACACTTGTGGTGAGAGACAGAGTTAGTTCAAAATGAAACACACCAAAAGTGAAATGTGAGACGGGGACGAACTGAAGAAACTCTGAAAAGAAACTGTGTATGCACTTTGCAAATTCACTCTTGCCCTGACATCTGTGTATGCATTGAAGTAAAGAGGAGCTCATACCAAAAATAGGAAATGCCAAGGACACCCTACTGCCTGCAAATGAAATACATTGGGTGTTCAGCCAGGGACAATTTTGTCTGCTGTATCATTAGCCTCTCCCAATACAAATCCCCACATCCTAAATTTGTTCCCTGTTAAGCACCATAAAAGAGCTAACAGACCGACTCATGGGAGGAAAAACATAAAAAAAAACACTGGAGTGCATTTATGCAATTTGTTTTTAATAAGCTGTTGAAGTTTTACTAAAACCCAAAAAAACTACAGCTGAAGAAAACTGTTTTACTAGAACCAGTTAAAGCTGGTTCTAGTAAAGAGCAGTTAAAGCTTAAAAAAAACTGGTTTGCTAACAAACTGGTTAGCTGGTTAGCTAAAAACTGGAGTGTCTCCAAAGTAAGGAAATCAAACAAACTTTTATTAGCTGTAAAGTGACTGATAAAAGCAACTTTTGACCAACCCGCTTCAGAACCAGCCGTTGCTGCTGTGACGACACTCCTGCGACCACTTGCATTGTCCTGATTGCTGTGATTACTTTCGCTGTCGCTCTCCGTCTCAGCTGCTGCCAGCAGGTCCAACTCCATGTCACTTCCTAGAAGCAGGGACAAAACCAAAAAACATGACGCCTCAGCAGCAGCAGAGGAGTATATTTCTGTTTCAAGTTATACTGCACTCTTACAAAAAGCATATTTTCTCCTACCATCCTCATCGTGCTCATCGTGCTGCCCTTCAGCTTCAGCGTTTTCCTCTCCTTGCTCTTCCTGGTCATCATGATGATCTTCTTCCCCTGCTACCCCCTCTACAACTTCAACCTGAGAAACAGATGGCAAATGTAGTAAAAACTACAGCTATGCTACCAGAACAGTAACAAAAATGCAAGAGGGTTAATTTTTCACTGATAATTTTGTTTTTGGTCTTAAAGTTTTAAGAATAAGGCCCCACCTCTTCCACATCGGCTGATACGATGTCGTCCTGTTCCTCGTCTCTTCCTCTAACAGGCTGAGACTGGCTGCTGCGCCGAGGCTGGGGGTTCCTGATTATGTAAGACGCCGCTGTTTGGTTGGAGCTGGAAAAGAGTCCAAAGTCATTACAGCAAACAAAAGAAAAAGATTCAAAATCTTAATCTTTCAGTTCATTCTTGCTAACAAAAATGTTCTTAAGAATTAAATAGCCTAAAACATCTAGACATCTTTATTTCCACTAATCTCTACAAAGCTGTTTTAAGCTTCCCAGCACTATATGTGCACATCCACTAATACAATGTTAAAAAACAGCTTTTTTGTACGTAACCAACCTGCTGGACTGGTCAGGTGAAGGTCTGGGAGGCAGCGGTTCAACAGAGAAAAGCTCCTCACTGCCCTGCACTGCATCAATGCTGGTGCTGGCCAAAGTAAAAGGAGCTGTAGGTCTTGCAATGCCCATTCGCACTGGAACAATCAGTGACTCTGCCACATTACATAGCTCTTCCACAGCATAGGGGAGCAGAGCCTGGAAAACACGCCGACATTTCCCAATGGGCTGGGGGATGAAGTTGCTAAGTAAAGGAAAGTGAGAAGAAGACAGCATCTGTATCAATAGGAAACAACTGGTTTCTAATGGTTAAACGCATTGTGAAGACAGGTTATTGGATTTGTGCAAGTAACTTGAAATAGAGTAGCTCAGACTTTCTATCTTTTTATATATTCCAGTAAAATGCACATAAATATCAGAGTATAATTTCTAGTTTAACTGTAAATAATCAGAAAATACGCTTCAGAACAGTCTCTCTTCTCCTTTAGCACAGACTACACCTTAACATCAGTTACAAAAGGAAATGGTACCAGCCCATGATTACAGTAGCAATGACAACCAATATACATACTTTATATTCACAAGTTAAGATTTAATACTACAAATATGAATTTCTTATCTATAATTTGCACCCTTACTTCTTCTTCTTGGATGAGGCCATCTCCACACTGAGGATAACAAATACTCGGGCTACAGAGCGCAGGAACCTCCTTGTAACATTGACTGCCTCTTCTCTCCGGCCAGGAGTATACTTGTTTTGCAGCTCCTTTACCAGAGTACCCAGTAAAGTATCTATAAACTAATACAGAAGGAAAAACAGTCTTAGCAGGTCATCGTTGGTGCATAACTCATAATCTTTAGGAGCAATCAAAACTAAAGAAAACACAACCAGAGGGGTTGAAGTGTCATTTTTATCCTGGGAAAACTGGGCTGCATGGACAGAAGGAAAGAAATAAACATCAGGACTTACAGTGATGTCAGGAGCACACTTGACAATGAGGCAGTGTGTGAAACAGTCTAGGCGAATGGTGCCACTCTGCTGATTCAAGTAGACCTGCTCTTCTGGCAGGAGGTGGGCAATTCTGCTGCTGGCACTAAGTCTAGAAAATACAGATCATGCACAAGTCTTAGCCGTTACAAATCAACCTGTATAAACATGTCTGACAAAAATACAGATTTGGAATCATAAATACCAAAACTAAAATGTTTCTGGATAAAATGCAAACAAAACAGATTAAAATAAAAGTTAAACAGAGTATCATAAGCCTGGGAAGATTGTGTAATACAAATAAACCCCAACAGCTTTATTACTTTCAAAGAAATGTTTTAGTGATGTCTATTAGCCAACATCACTTCCTTGCATATTAGGCAGCACATTTTCTAAAACAATGCACCAATGTTCAGCTTCATGCACGACACACTTACGGGTCTTTATTTTCCTGAGAACCAAACATGATCATAGATTTTAGGGCATTCCAGTCCTGTAGGACCCTTTCCAGAGCTAGCTGAGCAAATCGAGGGGGCTCAAGGTCATGGTCTGGCATATCAGAGTCTGTAAGAATACATTAGAATGGGAAAAGGGCAAAATGTAATTTAAATGAATGTAAAATTTTAAGCTTTAAAAAAAATGAGAGCGTGGAAGTCAGCTGACCTTCAGCATTTGGAGCCTTACGGTTCCTGTCCTCTCTGATACGTGGTGGTCTGTACTGACAGTGTTCAACACTTTGTCTTGCAACAGTTTGCACAAGGAACAGTAATATATGCTCACCCCTGTAAATAAAAACATAAATCATTCACAAGGCATCACTTTTCATTTACAAATCAAAGCAAGCCGGCACACTGTTTATCAAAACTGAATTTGCCAGCTATACCTAGCTCCAAACCATACAGCTAATTTATTCTAAAATATTAACAATCCATCTGTAATTATTAAGAACAACAGCTCAAAAAAGGGTCAGCCAGTTTGTCAATTTAAGCTAAATTGTAGTGCATGTAGAGCAGGAGTCTTACCTGCTGTTTGGTGTCGTAACCAGGTTTGTGGTTGTGAGTAATCTGTACAGCAAATCCAGCCGAGCTGCTTTTTGACCGGCTATCAGTGTTTTACATTTGCACTTTTCCCAACAGTCACAATAAGCTGTCGGAGAGGTCCTTTTAAGCCTGGATGAGAACAGAAATCAATCATATTAAATATGGTTTAAAATAAGACTGACAGGCTGTATTTAAAATGGAAAGAAGTAAAAAGTCCTAACTCAAGACTAAAACGTACTTGCAATCGTGTCCTTTGTGACAGACTCTTGCACACTCAGTACAGCAGCAGAGGGACTCCAGCAAGCCGCATGTTCGACACTCAAATATGTCCTTAAGTTAAAAACGTCATAGAAAAATGTCAGTGGGATCATAAAAAAAGGAAATCTAGACATTAAGTAGTCAGGCCCAAATGAAGAAATACTACTTCTCTGCAATGCTCCTTTCTCCAAGGATCAGGGGTAAATTTCAGTTCTGACCTGGTTAATGTGCTCAGCTCCAGTCCAAGTGAAACTGCAGGTGTCATTGCAGCAGAGAACGTACAGCGGAGAATCATCTGGGTTCGTTCCAGATGGGCAGATCATTTCCATGAACACAGAATCTGCATCCTCTTTTTCTGCAATGCCTGGGTCACCCACTGCGTTGGAGACATTCAAGGAACAAAAAGAAAAGAAAGTTTGGAAACAGGAATGCTGCTTAGAAAGAAAAGCCAGCTGCTGGAAGCAGGGCAGCAAAATAGGTCAGGATGCACATTAACTCACGAATAACCTTCAAACTTCCAGCTATTGTCACATTTGGCACAGAAAGTGTAGCATATTTATCTATTTTGCCATGTCAGGACTACAAACGCTGTTTGTGATCAGTTTGACACATCCCCTTAATGAATCAGCACAAAGCTACCTGATTAACTTACCCTTTGCCATTTTTTGAGCAGCTTCAAGCACAGTAATTGCTGCTGGGTAGGCTCTCCCACTAACAGCCAACATAAATGGGGTCATTCCTCTGGCATCCCTGTCAAATAATAGCAAAAACATGTTAGCACTTTAGAAAGACCAGCACTTAAAACAGCAATCTGGACAACGAAAGGTGATCTAAGCAGGTTTAAAAGGTGTAAATAAATCATACTTTGCAGAGAGCAGCTCCCGTAGATGTGGTCTCAGAACTACACTGTCGCACATTAACTTTAGTATAAGGTGGGCGTTGGCTTTCCGGTCTTTAGATTCAACCACAGAAGGCTCAGTGGATGGCCCTGTACACAAACAGAACATAAACACCAAACGGGTTCAAGTATTAGGCTCCAATTATTTAAACCAGGCTAATACAATAAGATTTTAAAAGTAATCCTCATGTCGCTGACAAAAGGGCAGCAGCAAAACTGGGACCAGATCTGTGGTAAATCACTCAACACCAACTCTGTTGTGTTAATGCTGCCAAGACACAATTTTTGAGGATTGGTGACACATCGTATTCACATCCTACTGGTGACACAGTCTATTTATATTTAATATGCTGAAAGAACCAGAAGGAAATGAGCATTTGAGTGAGATATCAGTGAAGGGTTACGGCCAATTAAAGTGCAAAAAAGAGAACAAGGGACATAACAGGAGGGAAATCTGGTAGAGAAAGAAAAAAAAACTAAACAAATATACAATAAACATGATGGATAACATGTGTGTCGTCCCACTGGCCTAACGAAGCCAAACAGAGTGGAGATGAAAATCTCATGAATCCACCAGAACTGCAAAATTCTGACTCACAAGACGAGAACATCACGTAGTATGCAGTATTAACTAAACGTGGTCACATCCACCTTTTACAAATTATTTGTGCTGCAGATATATAGCTACATGAATAGACAGTGTGTCCATAATAACAGGATGAAGATGCTGTATACCCGGTATGGTGGAGGTGCTGGGTCCTTGACTTGAACCAGTAGAAGAAGTAGTGAGTGAACCAACAGCTGGTGCTAGGATGAAGTCAATGTCCCCATCTGTTGATTAAATATCAGTTTTAGTTATTAAACAGAATAAAAAATCATGTATAAATTATGTTATAACTTGATACATTTCATCATGTCTGTGATCTTGTTACTATATACTCACCAGGGTCCATTGGGGGAGGGTCTGGCACCCAACTTGGTGGAGCAATGGGTGGAGAAACAGGATCCTGATGGTCGCTAGATGATGGGCCAGATTCATGGCGGCCAAGACCTGCTGCTCTGAGAGACCTTCGCATCATCTCCCTTAGACGAAGCCTGTTGCCAAAACACAGTACTTCAACAATTCTGCTTGAGTTTCTGTATGAATAAAGGACCCCGTAACTGAACATAAGCAGCAAGGAGATTACTTTATCCTAAATCTATCATGTTACGATATCTGTACAACTAAAAAAAAAAAACACAAATACAAACTCAAATAAAACTTTTACCCTCTGCTACTGGAGGAGCCTGTCCTATTTCCCGAACTGTTGCTTGAAACCACAGAGATGGCGTTAGCAATAGCCTCCACAGCAGACAGACGTTCTGCAAATGTATTTCTCTCCGACCTTTCAGCCTCTGAAATGAAACAACTTGTTTAATTAGCTACAAGAATACAGTCCACAGGAAATTACACAGACCAGGTTCCCAGGAGGAAGAGTGTTAAATGAATCTTTTCAATGTTTCCTTTTTCCTCATTTAAATATTTTCTTTATCACAATAGTAAATCCGACAAGGTTACATGTTGTTTTATAAATCAGAGTTAACAAATTCCGAATTAAAGTATTCTTGTTTGAGTTGACGTGAAAATGTTAATTCCGAATTAAAGTTTACCTGAAAGCCTTCTCTTAATTTTGGCAACAGCGGATGTATGGATACCGGAAGTAAACAAACCACGTGAATATATTTTTATAGTACTAGCTCAACAACCCTACTGTGCATACACTTGCTGCAAACAACACGAGCACACTGGGGCTAAAACGTTCAATACTGGAGGTTACTGCTAGGGGGCAGTACATAGCAGTAGGACTGAACTCATGGAAAGGTCAATTAGCCAGCAATGCTGTACTTCTGTGGCATTTCTGTAAACAACAGTTTACCAATCTGCTGCTAACTAGACACAATTGTTTGTAACTACAACTAGGAGGAATAATTATAAAAATTCTAGTAGTTGTAAACAAGGTCAAATAGTCGCTCTTCAAACTATCTGCCATTGTGTTTAACTCCAATCAAGTGTTTGTTTTTTTGTGGATAAGCGCCTCTAGCGCTCCAAGTCAATACTGCACCTCACACATGGTACTTCGCATCAACAGGTGCAAACTATCAGCGAAAGCTATGCCAAGACTTCCACGATACATACACGGACGCGTCATCGGCAGCAAGTATATCCCAGCCCGAAGTGTGAGAAAGAGCTGCCATTATGAATATTTATCAATTATACACACCAACACTGAGTCAGACATCCAAACCTGGCACTTTACCTTCCTCCTCTTTGGTCTCTTTGTTACTAACAGGGAAGCAAACGGAGACGGCAGCATGGAGGATGTTACGGTTTCCATCACATCTGTGGCCTAGAAGGGCTCCAAGTGCCTGGCTACCCTGATCCAAAAGGAAGGCCTGCTCAAGGTTCACCAGATACTGTCGACAAGCTTCATAGTCACAACGCAGAACATGCTGCATCAGCGTCTGCTTCTAAAAAGAAAAAAGATCACCTCTATGTAATGACCAGTAATGACTGGGAATATGACCATATGGTTTATTAGAAAGATTAAAATTAACTTTATAATCACAACTTATGGGGTAACATTTACCTCAACAGCCATAATAATAATAGCAGCTTTCTTTTTAATGGTGGAGTTAGATGGGAGATTGACCAAAGAGTGCACCCCCATTCCCAGGCTGTTTATTGGTGGTAGGTCCAACCAATCAGGATCTCGAATCCCACCCATGCAGTCTTTGGCCATAGGGTAGATTGTGCCATTTCCATCTCGGAGGATGATGGGAGACTCCTGAAATGTTTTTTTTTTTTAAAAACTTTTAGGGTTGGCTACAAGCTGAAACAAAAATTATATATACACAGCAGCCACTCGGGAGCCCTTCTCACCTGTCCCGCGGTAAAGATGGCCACATTCCGCTCACTCTGTCCCAGGAAAGCCAGATTACTTGTAGGGAAGTTATTCTCTTGCTCCGCTTTGCCCGTGGCCAGGTCAAAGATACAGTATCTTACCCAGTTACCAGTTTTCAGCACTGCATGGACTCCTGGAAGATGGACACATATGTGAACTTGCATTGTTCATCCACATGAATAAAGATATGAAGAAACAGTGGAACAAACAAAAGCTCACCTTTGGAGTCAACATTCACAGCAAGAATCTCAGCTTTTTCTGGAATACAGAGTTTTTTAGGAGTTCGCTGAAAACAATCGGGAACTTTCGGAGTCCCTCCAGTTTTGACCACCTTCAAACAGATTGAAGACATGAAAAGATAAAACACATTAAATTTTAGAAACCAATATCAAAATAGCTATATTCCACACTGAAAGATTATGCTCCCACCTGTAATTCATCTATTCTGAGGAGTCTGCAGTCCTGCAGCAGTAATGATGGGTCGGAGTCAGGAGGCGGAGCAGTGCTCTGGTTGGTCATGCTGCTTGATGTCCCAGGAAACTTCACAGCCACATATGCACCGTCGACTTTAAGCACCTAGCATGATATAAAGGTTACAAACATTTAAAAACAGATGGCATGACAATACTGCAAATCAGAGAGATTTTTTACAAGCAAAGCACATAAATATTATTTTTATTTATATTTTTACTTTTCTAAACATGACGAGGTTGGAGTTATATCACCGAGGTTATGCAACTGCTTCTCTGTTCACTCACAGTTTTATCCAAACAGTGTTGGGCATATTACTTAAAAAAGTAATTTGTAATAGTTACAAATTACTTTTCCTTAAAAGTAGTTGAGTTAGTAACTCAGTTACCATAAAGTAAAAGTAATTAGTTACCCAGCAAAGTAACTGACATTGTTCCAATATGCTATTACATATAATATCAATCAGTCAAATGTGTCTATAGTAACCAAATGAATAATAAAAACTAAAACAAAACTAGATAAGTACTGTAAAACATTTGTTGTTTGTTTTTTTTTTACTCAACAGATTGCAGCCATAGAAATAAAATATCTAAAATATAAGTTTTGAAAATAAATCAAAATTTGTGTTCAAGTACAAAACCTATTCACACAGATGTAAACTTGGGTAAAAAAAAAAAAAGGCGCATGGGGCCGTAGCCCGCATGTGGCCGTAGCCCGTATGTGGACGTAGCCCGCATGTGGCCGTAGCCCGCATGTGGCCGTAGCCCGCATGTGGACGTAGCCCGCATGTGGACGTAGCCCGCATGTGGACGTAGCCCGCATGTGGACGTAGCCCGCATGTGGACGTAGCCCG
>JBAMHV010000006.1:24270181-24280655 GCA_037177535.1 Pseudomugil gertrudae | reverse complement strand
TATATATATACATACATATATATATACATACATACAAGATTTAAGATAGAGTTTAAGTGAGTTCCACTGTCTTACACCAACCACTGAAGCACTTGTTTGAGTGTAGTTCTTGCAAATGGGTGCTTAAAATCATGATTCCATCTGCTTGTCATTATTTACAGTAAAAGAAAAGTTTGTGGTCCTGGTGGCAACAAAAAATGCTTAGCTTTGTGCATAACCAATAGAGTTTTCATCACAACTAAATCCTGCAATTTAAACAGTCCTGACTTCAGAAACAGTTGTATTGTGATCTCTTTGGGAGCAGATTTGTTATTATTGCCCTTTATTATAAAATGGATATAGGCCTTAAATGAGTAACATAGCAGTTTCCCCACACCTCTAAACAATACATCAAGTATGGAAAAATAATAGAACAATAAATAATCCTCAGTGCCTTAGAATTAAACATATACTGGACTTTTTTTTTTTTAACAAATGCTGTATGTGACTTCCATTTTCATTTTTCATCAATGAAGACACCCAAAAACCTAAATTCAGACACCTTCTCAATACTAATTCCATTCAAACTTAGATTAACATTTTCAGGCCATTTTTATTAGTAAACAACATAAACTTTATAATAAAATAAAAATATTATTTAAAACGATGACCAATTAAGCACAAATATAAACAAATATAAACTCAACCTCAGGAATAGTTAGGATATTAAATCATATCCGATAAGGCACCGGTATGTCCTTGCTGCCTAGAGCACAAACAGCTGGTGAGTTTATTTTAATGCTTACCAGGCCAGAGATGATTTATAAAGTTATTTCCATACCTATTAACAAGAATCAAGTCTTCATTTAATCTTTTAATGTTGTATAAGTTTTTAAAAACTATCAAAAACCACAATGCAAACTCAGTTACTAAGAATCACACAGGAACACTGGACTTTGTTCACAAATAATAACTAGTAATTCTCTTTTCTGTTAACTTCCCAGAAAACCACAATGTTGCTGATTGAAGATCTATAATCATTTGAAACCTCCTCAGTCTGCAGCAGGGAACAAAACATATCCAATGCGGAGAAGCTGGGAGCTCACCAGCCTTTTACAGTCTGATTCATGTGCATATTTTGTAGGTACTACATTGTTCAGCTGGCAGGACATCAACACCTATCAAAAGTACTTTCACCAGAAATACATTCTCCCAGCCGCGTAGAAATAAAAACAACTGGTTTTCAGAAAGTAATCTGGGAGCCGTTTGGATTATTAGCCATTTGGCATCAGTCAGAAAAGATATATAACACATTACAAAATCAAATGTGCCCCTCTGAGTCATATAATTATATTAAATATAGATAATCTCATCAAGCAAAATACTAAAATGGTTCCAAAAGTTCAAAGTCAACACATGGTTTTATGCTATACAGCTGTGATATACCTACATGCATATATTGCATCTAAAAGAAAGCTATGGTTGTAAACAGCTGCATCCTACAGGTGAAACGGTGTCGCGCTCTGCAAAAAGGCTGCAAATGCCACGCTGCATTTAAATCAGAGGAAAACAAAACATCACTAAGCCTGAGCATGTTCAATGTATCCAGAACTAGACTTCTCCATGAGCTCTCTGTTTTCCAATTCAATGCCACAGCTGAAACCGTTTCTGGGATAGATCCCACCGTGAAGTCTCTCACCCGTCGCTGCCATCCGGTTTGCTGAGCTCCAGGCGATCAGGCTGAACAGCAAAGCTGATTCGGCACACCCGGCCATCCTTAAAGACATGAATGCACCATTCTCAATGATACACTCTAGGAATTTTGCAGTTGAATGTAAAGTTGATCAAAGCAGTGACTTTTTTTTTAGGTTAAATTTAGAAACTAACTCAGTTCCTCCATACATTTATTGTCATTTTCTCTCTCACACAACTCACAATGTATAGAGTTTAAACTAGCTCAGTCAATACAGCCGTCCTACAAACTAAAACACTAATCATTTCAACTTGTTACATTTGCATTTAGTATGGTGATGTTCAAAGCTCAAATACTACAAGTATATTTCAGTGTTTACACTTAATTACTCTGAGCTGGTGTATCTTAAAGTGATTCAAAGTTTACCTCGAGGAGAAATCCTGCATGGTTTGGACCGACAACGCACTGTTTGAGAGCAGCCTGCTCAAGCACACTAAGATGTGGATGACTGCAGTAGAAGAGGGAGGAACAGCACGTGTAAAATAAAGACCAAACACAATGCAACAATCTAATTTACCATCAGAAACACTTAAATGTTGACACAATCTCACCTGTTATAGCTGTATTTGTTGAGTTTCTCCGAGACTTCACGAAGCCTGAAAAGAGGAAACAGAAATATTTTTGTTGTTTTTAAATGTATTTGTACTTAACGCAGCAAGTCCAAATATGTGCCGGCTCGTAATATATTCTTATTTCTTGTACATCAAACAAATAAGACTTTGGAGAGATTTGAGCTTTTTTTAAGGCTCAAAATGTGATTAAAGAAAGTCTCAACCATTATTCAGATAAATCCTGCCTGACTCTGGATACAGACTTTTTTCTGTGCACATACATGCATTGCTCCTCAATGCAAAGTAACTTTTTTTTTTCCTGTCATGTGAACAAAGTGTTACTGAATTAAAAAAGAAAAAGCTGGCCTCAAGGCCTGATTAAAGTGATCTATTCATACATTATCACACAAACCCTAAGATGCACCCCAGTAAAATATTTGCAGTGTCTTTTCTAAACATAAAAAAACCCTCAACTACTTCAAAGAACACCACACTTGGGTTTTGACTCTCTTTTGTATGGTTACCGAGCTGAGATGTCATGTGCTGAACAACACAATGTACATGTTACGTCTATAGATAAACTACTCATAAATCTGTCAACTGACACGTGAGAAATATTTAAATTATGACAAATATTTCCATCAGTTCCAGCTAAGCACACAAGCTGAGCAGAACTATACGCTAACATCTGCAGACATCGCTCATCTTCTGGATGAACTGTGTCAAAAGTGAGCAAACAATCAAACACCTTTTATATTTCACCACAGGTCAACTCGATGTAAACACACACTTTTAACATTTTTAATCACTGCCTTTATTTTTTTTTTCTAGCCAATGCCTTCTCTCCTCACAACACATTTAAAACCGCATGCACCAAACCAAACACTGCAGGGAAAGTAGGAGGAAATTATCCTCAAACATCCAGGTCAGCCATTCAGTAAACTGCCCATTTATAAAATAGCACTACTCGATCAGCCACTAGCTTCAATGAGCCATTTAAAGCAGTTTCAGTAAAAACATGTTCTACATGTTTGAAGAACTCAGCTAGGTCAAACACAATACCACTGGCATTTTGGTTGGAGAATACCTGCAAGCCATACTTGTTTAAAGCCACACCACACCGTGGCCTTCTTATTTAGCATTTATTTGCTTAGATAACAAAGTTCCTTGGTATCTAACACAGGAATGGGCCTCTTAGCAGTACACAGATAATGTAATGGTTTAAATTCCTGATGATGGAAACACCATGATCTCCTAAAGTAACAAATGGCCAAGTAGTGTTTTAATGGTTTCTCACAATCAGTAAACTAGGCTTTCACTGTGAAACAGAAAAAGCCTGGCCTACCACAATTAGGGCAGTACACAAACCAGAAAACGCTTTTAAATACAGTGGGCTGCTTTCCAGTTCTTAATCTCAAGGTCATCCTGAAAACACTGCGACTTTCTAACCTTTCTGTCTGCAAGTAGAACAGCTCATTAATCAGTTCCATCTCAATGGGTGTTATAAATAAATTCATTATAAATCACATGTTCAGCCAAAATACAGGTCACAATTAGTTTTTTGGACCTGTTCCCCTACAGATCACAATTTAAGTGTTTGGGTTGTTTTTTTTTAGATTAAGCAATAAAATCCCATTAGGGAGACTAAGTCGGTACCAATGATAATGTTGTGTAATTAAAAGTGTGTAAAAGAGGAAGCTGTTTTTTTTTTGGGGGGGGGGGGGGGGGGGGGGGGTTGCGCCGCGAGTCTGTGGTCCCCCCCCCCCCCCCCTCCCCACCTCCCTCACCCTCTCCCAAGTTTTCTCCCCCCCCCCCCCCCCCCCCCCCCCCCCCCCCCCCCCCCCCCCCCCCCCCTTACACATGACTATGATGTAACCACTCAATAATACAACGTCAATCATATACACTTTCTAAGCACTGGTTTGCCCCTCACCCCCATATGAAAGTCGATAACAAGATTAATGTTAATGCAATGTGGTGCATATTTTAGATATGGATCCAAGTGCGCAGGATTAAAGACAGACAAATGAGGTCATTATCATAATGCTTTAATTACGTTGCCATTTCATCAAACTATAGTGGAGAAAAAAATCCTCTGACACAAACAGCCTCAAGTACAAATATTTGGCTTTGTCATGCGCGTAGTAGTGAACTGCCTTGCTAACTACTAATGCTAACTAGCTAGCTTTCAGTTAGCTGACGTTTGCTACTCCATTGATCATAATAATCTACTAGACGCCTCCTAAATAGACTAAGAAACAAGTCAAATATGCCTATGTGAAATTCATATAATATAGCATGGATATTTAAATTACTGTTTTGTTATACGACCTATATTTCTTCAATCTTACCCCCATCCCCCAACCCGCATTGTCTATCTCAACTTTGACTGTGAGCCAATCCTTCCAGAGAACCAAGGAAACATTCTGCTAGCATTAGCGTACCATAGCCAGTTAACGGGTTAGCATGTAGCACGCCACCGACTGTTTAGGTAGCACCCAGCTAACAAGGACCGTTTAAAATGCCGGGCCTTGTATCAGCACTGGAACCGTCATTTAAATAAATTAAACACGAATGCAAGCGCATGACAGTGTCACCATCGTTAAAAAACAAAACATCGACTTCACTGTAGCACAACTAGTCCCTAAATAACGAGGTGAATAGTTCGTTTCCAAGGGCCGCAACAAAATACCTGTCATTGAGCTGATCCTCGGTCCCGGGCAACGGGTGAACAACGAAGTGTATAGATGTCATGGGGTCAATCCAAAATCACACAGAGAAGCGTGAAAGATATGGAAATAGTTATTTCTTCGATTGCTGTATGTAAGTGGTTTCATAGGAATCGTTTAATGGCGAAAAACCTAGACTTTGAATCCCATCCTCCTCACCCACATGCCGCCATCTTAACTCTACCAAGCTCCTTCTGTGTGTGTTGATTAGCGCACATGCAACCGCTCGGTTGGTTGGAGCTCGCGCACGAACAGGAAATGTGTTGGATTGGATAGGTCTAGCTTCAAGACCAAAGATAAGACTGCTGTTACCAGAAATGCTGCACCTCTACGTTTAAAAAGACGTTTTAACCCACTATGTTGACAGTATAATGGTTTGCATCTATTTACTAATAACCATGGTATTTATTTTAACACGTTAGCTGTTGTGTGATATTAGTCAGACCATGTTTAATTGTTGTGTTTTGGTTCTTTGTGGCCTCCAGTGCCCAAGAAGCAGATGTTACATTATCTCACTTCTAGACAGAAACTTCCTTTCTACAGAGAATGTTTATTTAACAAATGTCATTGAGTAATATCTTACCAAAATGTCCTGAATAGAAACCATATTAAATTATTAAGATGAGACCTTTTATAGTGTGTATATATATATATTGTGCATTAGTGTTTTTGGACTGTAAGGAGGAGTCTTGGTGTCTCATTTTTTATCGATACAGGAGCTTAACAGTTCGAAAATCCTTGAATTTCTTTGCTGTTTTTGTTTGTTTCATGATGCTTCCATTTTTTCATTTAAGTGATGTTCTGGAGCCACGTAATAGGTGTGAAATGTAGCTGAAATATACAAGTCCTTCCTTGTAAAAGGTATTATTATTTATCTTATAGGGTTATATATTTATCTTATAATTTATAACAACTTATATAGAAACAAACATTCATTCCAGTAAAAACAGGAGAAATACCTTGTGTCACTTACGGTAATTTTGGCTTAGTCATAACCACTACCATTAGATTTTTTGCACCCTTTAATCAACACATAAATCTTTAAAATTCCTCAGCCCAGCAAGAAAGTTAGGTACATTATTTGACACACTTGCACTCAATCAAATTTGGAGTGATAATAATATCCTAAAAGCATCTTGATACGTCACCTGAAGCTTTTTATTTAACTTTACTATAATTGCATCATAGGTGAGCAGTATAAAAAGGAGTCCAAAATGCTCTAAAAGGGGTTATATTTACATCCTCTATACACATATTAAACATGCGAGCCAGAATATTTGCTTGTGCATGCAGTTTGCACTGGTGGTGGACATCATCATCATCATCATCAGATAAACCATCTCTGATTAGATTATCTAAATATTTTAATTTATTCACAATGGTAAATAAAATACAGGATATTTAACAGTAAAAGTTGGTTTCAGCTGTCATGATAGCGCTCCTTTCAGGATTGTATTTGATATCATGCTGCACACCATAACTTGCACAGACTCAAAGCAGCTGCTCTGAAAGGTGTTATGTGGATGGGTGCTTATACTGCTAAAAAGCACGTATATTCCTTTCAACACTGATGGCATCTTTTAAAGATGTGAAAGCGTCTTGCTTAGTAACGTATGCTAACTGATTATTTACATTGATGTTGCCAGTTTCATTCAAACTAATAACTCACCCCAAACCACCAGAGATGTGGACTTTTGATATTCATTTTTCTTTAGTCCAGAGAGCATGGCACCAGTAATTCACATAACCAAATCTGAATTTTTCTTTGTGTAAATACATACCAGCTCTCTACTGATTCAGTGCAGGTTAAGAGAGTTTAAATCCAGAGAAGACTCGTTTTTCTGGCTCATGTTCATGCATGGCTTCTTCGTTGCCCAATCAGCACATACTCATTCACAGACAGCTATTTCCAGCCTGTGCAGTGATTTCCATGACAGAAGAGAGTCCAGAGATCTCCAGGCTACCGGTGAATCCCACCGCAGGTAGAAATGCCTCCAGATCCTCTGAATTCCTTTTATGATATAATATACTGTAAATGATGGAATATTTAAAGTCATTACAGCTATGTGGAGCAAAATTATTCTGAAATTGCTCCAAAATCCACAAATATTCTACTTGAAATACTTTTTATTCAATGTCCCAAAATCATTCAGGGTTGGTTCAGATGTCAGTAGAAAGAACTGAAAGGTAGGAGATCCAGAAATGTGTGCTGTAGAGTTATTCCTGAGGAAGAACAGCTGAGAAAGAGCCAGCAGAAGACCTGAGGGATGCAGAGATGCACTGGGGACACTACGCTTCAAACTAGGTGGCTGTAGTTCAGATGGAAAAGCAGCATTTTTCATGGGAATATACATAAACACTGAAGCCTCCCAGTGTGTGCATTGGGGTATGAATGCCTGTGACAGGTAATAAGCACTTAGTGTAATAACAGGAGTGCTCTATGTGTCCCTGTGGTGGACTGGTGGCCTGTCCAGGGTGTACCCCGCCTCCCGCTCAGTGATTGCTGGGATAAGCTCCAGCTACCCGCCACCCTGAATTGGCGGCACAGATACTGGATGGATGGGTATTATAAAGTCATTTACAGTGTGAGACAGGTATTTCTGCTTCAGATCACAGTGTCTAAACAGTGTAAGACGAGAAAAGCACATTTCATTATGATTTTACTATGATATAGACAGAAAATCCCACTTTTACAGGCTGCATACGTTAAATATTTAATGTCAAAGTTAGGACTTTTCCCCTTATTCTTCCTTCTTCTGAAAAGACATTGTCTGTTACTACCAGTGGGTGGCAGGGTTTATCTTATTACAGTCTCCAGACGCAGCTCTGGGACAGTTCCTGTAAGTATGAGTTATTACTGCTTTAAAATGTATTGTTTTGGATGCAATAAATAGTCAGTATTGAACCAGCAACCATTTTAGTTTGAGGTGAGTTTGCTCTCGACCCACACAGACAGAACTGAGCCGGTAAACTGGACTGAACTGGTTCACTTTATTTCAAAGTCACATTAAAAGCTTGTACTGAGTGAGTCGTTTTACTCATTAAAGGCTTCTTTCTGACGTTTTATTAAATATGTGTTGAAACTTATGTTATAGGATTTATGGTTTTTCCATATATCGTGGTTGTAATTACTGTTTTTGTTAGATTTTGATAGCTGTTAACTAATCTAAAGGATTATAAATTTAATTGGAGATTATGTTAATCAGTTTTAGTGGGTTGTTGCTTGTTTATATTGTTGTAATTTGACTGTATTTATTTGTTTAGCTGGTGGATAAATCTGGTATTGTGCATCTTTCCTGCTCTGAGATCCATGTTTTAGGGCATGCTGCTGGTAAGATATAATAAATACAAGCCATTTAAAATACATTTAGGTTTTTATTGGCATTTCATGGAGCTCTAATGTTTTTTGTTTAAACAAAGTCTTTTTATTGTTATTTTGTAGTTTCATACAGAACAATCCCCGCTCCCACTATACCAGATCAGTTAAAAGTGTACAGTGTTCAGGCATCCAGCATGATTACATACTATTCTTAACAAAGGTTTGTGCATACACAATACAAGTCATACAAAATTATACTAAATTATCAGCGGACATACCTTTAAAATAACACATTAATGGTAGCCAAATGTGGTAAAACTTCTCACCTGATCCTTTTATACTGTATCTAATCTTTTCCAGATGTATATAACACATAACCTCTCTAATCCAGTGACCATATGTTGGAGGGTGTGAATTCCCTAGTCTTCTAGCTAGCAAAGAGAAAAAACCAATTCTGTTCATCTGGTACTTTCTAAAAGAGGCACCCACTCCGATCACCCCAAATAATGCGATCAAAGGACATGGATGCACAGTTTTCTCACATATTTTGGAAAATGCATCAAAGATAGATAGCCAATATCCATGAAGCATCAGACAAGTCCATAAACATGTGTAGAAGAGTAGCAGGGTTTGTTAGCAGCCATCACATCCAGGTCCCTCTTGGACAGTTTGTCTTTGGACCCGTGTAGTGGTGTACTACTTTAAACTGAATAACAGCATGTCTCAAGCACACTGAGGACATGTGGATGTTTTTGAGCGCTGATGTTTTAATGTCAAATTATTTCTCACTGATTTGAATTAATGCAATAAACTAAAATATATGGCAATAATGGAGATGCAGGAAATTTTTTTAACTTTTATTAGCTGTTTACTTTTATTGGCCTCCTTTATTATACAAATGTTGCATGACCTATTACCAGTAAGACAGAGGTGGAGGGAATTCTTGTTACTGTTTACTTATCAGACCAAAGGTTAACAAAGCAGGGGACGTTGACCTGCCAGAAAAAAAAAAGCTGTTACGTTTTTATATATTTCAAGAGGCAAGTCAAACAATCTACTGAAAAGCAGAACTATTTTTAGGTGCCTTGGCACGGGGTTATCAAATGACCTGATGATTTTAGATAAAGACGAAAAGAGAGCCACAAAACTGTTCAGTGTAAAGAGCAGCTTTTGAGGCCAGAATATGAAGGGATTTAGTATTTTGATTCCACCATGATTTGGTTCAGTATGGATGAAGATTAATTGGAGTTCAGTATATTTACACGTTTACTCTAATACTTATTGTAACACATTCTGATAGAAACTGTTTTCATTCAAACACAGGTTCGTACACCTACATCAGCTCCTGTCAATCAGTCTGATACCGAGTGGAGTAACTCGATCACTTACTGGAGAGTAAGATTTTAAAATACCACGTCTCAGCGCTGGCAGATACGGTACATGTGCAGCCAGTCTGTGACAGAATAAGAGCTTTATTCTGCCTGTTAGCATCAAGTCTGCTCAGGCCTGATGCAGAAACCCTCTGACACACCTGTACCTACAGCTTCTCAGGCTGCTGCAGCTCTAATTTACAGCATTGGTACATAAGGATGATGATAGCTTTTGGACCAGAGACACATAAAATTTTTTACCAGCAAAAGAAGAGTAAATTATTCTGTCAGCTTATACTACACTATGCATGAACATGGCTGGTATTGTAGCAGAACCTCAAAGACAATGCCACCGCTAGTTCTAACATGACACAGCACCATGGAGCTCCTGAGTTAGCTCTAAACATACCGGTATCTCATCCCACTTCTCTGGCTTTCTGTCACATCACCAGCTGACACCAGTGACCCATAACCACTGGAAGACATGCATGTCCAACAAACTACACCCACTAACAGATTCACAGGAGATGTTGTACTTTGGATTAGGAGTCAGGTTTGGTTTTCTTTGTACTAGCTGTGACTAAGAAGCTTTTTACCATCTCAGGAACATCAACAGAATTAAAAATTTAGTCTCCCAGAACGACCAGGAGAAACTCATCCATGCATTTATCTCCAGTAGGCTGGATTACTGTAATTGTCTTTTAACAGGACTTCCTAAAAAGAGCATTAAACATCTGCAGCTCATTCAGAACTCTGCAGCTCGAGCTTTAACA
>JBAMHV010000006.1:24244427-24270081 GCA_037177535.1 Pseudomugil gertrudae | reverse complement strand
CCAGACCAGAGTCCAGACCAGTAACCAGACCAGAGTCCAGACCAGTAACCAGACCAGTAACCAGACCAGAGTCCAGATCAGTAACCAGACCAGAGTCCAGACCAGTAACCAGACCAGTAACCAGACTAAACATGAAGAAGCAGTGTTTAGCTGTTATGCTGCAAAGTTGTGGAACAAATTGCCGGTGGAGATTAAACTTTCACCAACTTTTATTTTAAACTTTTATTTAATTTATGCTTTTTTTCTGCTGTTTTTCTGCTTTTACTGTTTCAATGTAAAGCACTTTGAGTTGTCCGGTACATTAAAGGTGCTGTACAAATAAACTTGCCTCGCCTTACTATTTACTCCAATAATTCTGCTACAGGTGGAACGTAGTTTCACTGGCTCAAACAATTTTGTTCCAGACCTACTATGTGTATTTAAAGGCAATCTATTTTGCTCTTTTCTAATTTTTCATATGATAATGCACTCTTTCATTTAGTTGATAAGTTGCTTGTCACTTGAGGTAAAAGATGTCCTCACAAAGAAGCACAAACACAACGGTGGGTGAGAACAGGAAGCCAGAAAGTAAAAACGAACAGATACACAGAATCAGGTCACCTCTTTAACTTGCACCCAGACTTGTCTTTTCAAGCAAATATGCTTTTGAGGAACATCCCATGGTGCCAGACACGATAAAACGCACTGTGTGTATCTTGTCTTTGTGTGTGCACAGCCAGGCTTTTGTTCCCACTCTGCACTGTGCTGGAAGGTCTAGACAGCTGACACTTACCTAATCCACAGGGCTGCCTGAGGCCATCTCTCGTTGGCTGACCTCTTTCAGCCAAATAAGACAAGAAGCCTGCTAACATGTAAAGTGATTAGATTACCAAAAAAAAGGTGACTTTTGCAACCTTGAAGCTTTTGTGAGCAACGGATTTAATGTTTATTGAAAAAAATTATCCGCTATGCGTTGTGATTTTCTTCCTAGGTTAAAGTCCCCATAATGGGCTAGCTAGGGGTCTCCTTCTCTCACCCTATATGGTGCAGCTCCCCTACAACCTCTAATGAGATGAAGCAGGTGTAGAAAATGAGGACATGAATAAGATGAACCCCTCTGTAAGCTGGGAGCCTGTATTTCTTCATATTTTGAGTGTGTGGTCTTAGTCTTGGAATTGGCAAATCATTTAATATTTTGACCAAATATGCTTGTAGGAACCATGTCAAGATAAAACCTGGTTCAATTTTACTGGTTTTCTTGGGAGGTCAGCCCTATGTCGTCATCCAGGGTTAGGCATAGTCATTTTTGGGGGCTAAGTCTGGACAGAGCTCTTTTTGCATCCCTCTGGAATGAATAAAGCATTTTTTATTTTAATGTGTACTCTCAACTTTATTAGATACACTTGCTAGTATTAGGTTGGACCTGTCCTCTAATTCTGCAGAACTGCTTTATTCTTCATGGCATTTTGTTCCAAATTAACAACTTTCCCAATCCGTATTCCCTAACTACGCCCTGGTTGTAACATTCATATATTCACATGCTATGGCCCAAGGCCATAACAAACATGATAGCGTCACACAGTTGCTGCAGACTGCACATCCATGATGAGAATCTCCTATCCAGCCTTCAGCTGCTGGTAGCCCATCTACTTCAAGAGGGGACATGTTGTATGTTCAGAGATGATATTCTGTGTATTTTGGCAGAAACCAGTTGGATTTCCTGCTACCTCTCTATCATCTCTACCTAGTATGCCCATTATCTTATGAAATCAACAAGACACAACCCCTGCTTTTTGTATATAAACTCTTTCTAAGAGCATTCTCTGTAAACATTATGGTTTGTGTGAACACCACGCCCTGTTAAATGTGACTTCATGCCCTTTCCTTCCTCACTGTGATGCTCAGTTTGAATCCCAGCAAGTCATCATGACCATGTTTAATAATAAATGACAAATGAATAAATGAATAAGAAATATATTTATCAAATAAATAAACAATAAAAGCATTTTGAGACAATTCCTATAACAATTGTAGTTACTAAGTATTTTTCCTTTAAAAAAAAAACAAAATAAAATCCTCATTATTTGTAATAACTCTTGTCATTACATTAATGTATTCACCAACACTTTTAGGTTGTGACTCAGATATAAGTGATGATATTTGTGTGAGGAAGGAGGGGGGTGTCCACAGGTCCACGCTGTTGTGTACCATGCAGCCTTCACGGTACCATCAGCCCCTGATCACGCATAGACCCCCGCTCTGATTGGCTGAACCATCAACACACCTTTGCAGGTTATTGGACGCTGTATTAGGCCCCGCCCTGTATTAGGCCCCGCCCTGTTTCCTCTCTTGCCGCTTTTGAAACGATGAATGGCAAAATTACCAAGAGGAAAAACTTAAACTCACTTAAGTGTTCGCTCAAGGAGACGTAGCGGTCACACTACTGAACACGTCACACAGGCTGATATAGCCTTAGGTAAGGTTTCCTCTTATTTAATTACATGTATTCCACTTTAGGAGCTTTTTCTTGTTTTGTAAATAAGGTTTGCGAAAATATGAACTGTTTATGATTCTTTTTCTATGTACAATTTGTCATGATCCCAAAATAAGTTGTTAAATTGATGATGTTCCGGCCAGACCAGGCTGGGTTCAGTTACATGTCTTGTCAGTGTTACATGTCTGTTTTTGGGACACTAGGTGAAAGGTAAGGGTAGGAAGAGCACCAGCTGATCATGCTCATCTCACGTGCTGCTTCCCATATTCTGTAAATGGTTATTAGTGGTCAAATCAATACAGAGGGTGCTATATGTGGATGTTGATCCACAGATCAATATGCAGATGCAGAAGTAGCTGTGTGGCTTGTAAAATAATTGCTTGCTGATAAATGTCATTAACTTTTTGTTTGTTTGTTCAGAGCTGCAGCATGGGAGTTGAAAAGTGCATCCATCCAGCTCCAAAGAGTGCAGGTGACTTGAAAGCGGAGGCTCTGATGTGCGTGACTAAGCACTGGAGGAGGAGGATCTTAAGCCCAGGAGACCCCAGGCCCCTGAGTCCCCACACAGACGGCTCTGAGGATGAACTGGTCCTCTCTGGTTCTGCTGAGCTGCAGGATTCTTCTTTTGTAAGTCAACCATACCAGCTGTGCTTTTTAAGCATTTAATCTCTGTATGGCATTATATGACATGTGTAGTCTTGTCTATGCTCAGCTACTTAGATTTTGTTGTTCCCAGTAAACTTTATTCAGCACTAGTGTTTAAGCACAATACATCATATGTGGATTTTTAACAGAAGTGAAAATTTGGTGACACCAGTTGCTAATAATTTGCCTTTCCTTTCAGTGTATGACACCACCACACAGTCCACCCAGCTTCGAGGTCATGCATCCAGCCTCAGTCATGAAGCAACAACACCCTACAGAGCAGATTTCTCTGCACACAGCTGTATCCCAGAAGTTCCAGTGCACGAGTGTAATCCGGCACACTGCAGATGGCCTGCATATCTCCTGTAAGACTCAACAACTCCTGCAGGAAGACAGCCTCATTGGTGCTCATACACAAGACTCTAAAACAAATTTGAACTCTTATAAGGGACAGGTTGACATAGACTCTGAGAGGAGTGTCGCAACACAACAATCACCCAGTTCAGAAGCCAGTCAGGCCAAGATAAGTCGGTTAAGTCTGGATGCCAATGCAAGCAAACTGCAGTCTGTTCCAGCTGGTGTCCCGATGACCGTCTACAGCCGGATTGTTCCCATCTCCTCCCTGTCCCCTGCTGTCCTGCAAAATCCTGTCTTGACCTCTGAGAGGCAGCAGCAACACCCAAACACCACCGAGCATGCATCGCTTCCACAACACAAACAGGAATATGGAATAGCACAACCACAGACTGCTTCTCCTGCACAGGTTTTTTTAGTAGGGGGGCAGGTGGCAAAAGGCCCTGTAATGCTCGTCCTGTCCCAACCATCTGTTCCTAATCTTCTTGGTCAGCAAACACTGGCGACCTCTAGTGGCACAAAGTTTGTGGCCATAGCCCCGGCACCTGGTTGTGCCCTGTCAGAGCACAGACGCACCCCACCACAAACCGAGGTGTCCCGTGTACGCAACCACGTTTGTTCCCATGAGAACTGCAACAAGACTTACTTTAAGAGCTCCCATCTCAAAGCCCACATGAGGTCACATACAGGTAAACATGTGCATGTATTATGGATGTTTTCCACAGAGAATAAACACAAATCAACAGCATCATATTCACGTACAGCACTTTGATTTGACTTTGTGTCCCAACAGGTGAGAAACCTTACAAGTGCAAATGGGAGGGCTGTGAGAGACAGTTCGCTCGCTCCGATGAGCTTTCACGGCACCGTCGAACCCATACAGGAGAGAAAAGGTTCGTCTGCCCTTTGTGTCTCAGCCGATTCATGCGTAGTGACCACCTAGCTAAGCATGCCCGACGACACCTGGCTGCCAGGAAAACACCCTGCTGGATGCTCGGGATCAACAACCCTGCTGACCTCGCCACGTCCACCACATTCACACTGTCTAACACAAACTTTCTCTGAGTTTCTCTTATTGTTGGGCTGAAATTGCAGAGCGTTGTGTCCAGTTTCTACGTGGCAGCAGTCAGCCGGTAACAGAACTGAAACGCAAACCACCATGCTGTCTGAAACGGTGCCATTACACGTCATGTTTTGGAGTTAAGGATGTTGTTCTATTCTATTCTACAGTCCTTTGGCAGAAGCCTTTATCCAAAGTAACTAAGCATCATTTTAACCATAGCTATTAACCGGACATGCATGTCATGTTGTATTGTTTACACTTTTTGACCAAAGTGTTTTTATTAAGACGTTTTGCAAAAGGCTGTTTACTTTCTACAAATGCTTAATTACCAAGTAATCTGTAGCATATTGTCCAAATTTACCTTTTTTATTTAAGAAAAAAATTTTTTTTAGACAATTATTGTCTCATTGGCTTTAGAAGAATTACCATGTCCAACACTGGAGCTAGATTTTCATTTTTTTTTCTTTTGGTTAATAAAAACACTTATTCTGTAAAGGTTTTTTTTATTTGTTTTAATAAGCACAGCTACAACGTATTATAACTTATCTTGGGAGACATCACTGATATGAACATTATGCTAGTACATTTGCACAGTCACATCCTGTGTCGTCTGAACAGAAGTTGAAAAATGACAAACATTGGAAATAAAACAGGGAAACGGTTCATAAATACTCTGCTTTAAAAATAAATCACCTCGTGTCATCGGACTGTTTCCACCAACACTTCCTCGGTTCCATCTGCAGCACATGCTGTGTAATAATCCTGCTCTATGTGGTGACACAGCAGCTATCTGCTGGTCCTCTGCTGCATCAGAAGAAAGCCTCTGCATTTTAGAAGCAACAAAATAATACAGTTCACTGGAGAACACTAAACCTTTTAACCCACAGCAGAAGCAGACTACCAGTACGTTTCCCAGGAATGCATGGATGTCGCAGACAACACCGACTATAATGGCTTTTTTCATAACTTTGTTTTAAAGATGAGTAAATTCATCTTTTCATATGCAGCAATATTATCCTGCACGGTCCTAAAAACACTAAAGAGGATACCAGTATTAATGGAGTCAAGCTCATCACAAAATAAATTATTAAACCACTTAAAATTTTAAATACACCTCTTGGTAATAAATCTCCTTTACAAGATCTCAGAAACATTTTTTTTCTATTTAAAACATTGCCTCACTCAGATATGCACATATTACTTTACAAGACTGGCAACAGTAATGGAAAATATTGAGATTACGTCTGTCAAACGGGATCATAAAAGATCCTCAAGTTCCTACTGAAAGAGTGTAAACTGGGATCAGATAGAAAAAAAAAGAAAAGCACCTGTATTTTATGGATTCATTCATTTTGTTGCATTTAATCACATGTTATATACTGGGGTTTTTAAGGATAACAGTTTGGATCATGCTGGTCCCAGCAATGCTAAACACAACCTGTCCTGGTTAAGTTTGTCCCTACGATACGCAAACTGAAGGACATTAGCAGCATAAACCACAAAGTAAAGTAATGAGCCTTCCTGGTCTGGTGATCGCTAAGCTGGGACAGACAGCGCAGCATCTGTTTGGCAGGAATTGTGAAAGTAAGGAACCAGGGAGAAGTTCTTCAGTGTACCCTCGTGGGTGACTCCAGTGTCCTGCATCTCAAACCTGGAGGAGGGGAATAAAAAAACCATTTACAAAAAAATGTGATTTGTTTCAAACCATTTACCAACTGTATAAGTGAGATACTTGCCAGTCCCTGGAGGAAATGATGTAGTAGACAGGAGGTGAATCAGTGGAAGTGAGCAGTGGCTGACCCAAACTGTAGGCCCCTGCATGTGTGAACACCAGCCAGTCTCCTATGTTGAGCTCAGGTAATAGGCATTGCTCCACCACCTGGTCGAGATCATCCCCCGAGGGACCCCACAGGCTACTGCTGAACACGGGAACATCCAGGGATGTTTTCTGCTTACGAGGCATCAAAAACAGATGAAGATGAGTCTTCATTTTTCAGACATGACTGTACACCTTCAAAAACTGAAGAATTTGAAACTTACCTTATGAACAGATGGTGCAGCAATCGGTGAATCAGAGAGTTTGCTGGTAAAGGATCCATACACCCCCTCATTCATGTAGTACTGAAACTTTGGCTCCTCGTTGAGAGATAGCTCATCTGTTCACAAATACAATATGACATTCACACAACTGTGCGTTTGGGGAAAGTGACTGAGCTTATACGTGTGCTTTAAACAGTCCTGGAATAACAGTTTTGATTGACAGTAAAATGATTAACATGGTTCTACAGGATGCTCCATTAAAAGGAAGATTGCCTACATAAGCCTCAAAGCTTTATTATTTCTAGGAGTGTTTTTTAAAAAAAAAGAATAGATAGAAAAATACATTTTCTAAAAGCCTTTTCTAAACTTTCTCAAACTGACCATGTTCCTGGTCCTTGCAATCCCGAGCCACCACCTCCTTAGAGATGATGCTGACGGCCAGAGTGAAAGCGGAAGACACAAAGAAGCTTCCAGGCTCAGCAATGATGGAAACTCCACATGAAGAAGGGAAGTATAGCTCCACCAGAGGCATGAATGCATTGTTGATCTGAACAACACACAAGAAATGCTTTTACAAAGTTTAAAATATGCTTACTTCATCATAAAGCACATTAGAAATTAGACCTGTATCTTGGAGAAATATTACTAGTAGAAAGTACATATTAAGATATAATATATGTTTATGGCTCTGCACGAAAACAATGATTCCAGCAGAGAGCATGTCCTAAAGGGGACCTGATGATACTGACCACCTCCAGATGAGTCTCTGAGCCACTGAATCCACCGCCAATATCCAAAATGTTCATGTTGAAGCCAATTTCTTCCTGGTGTGGACAAAAAAACAAAAAACAACACAACAAAACATGAATACTATTCAGATCTGCATGTTTTTCAGGCCATTTATAAATAAAACTAAATGTTGGTCATAGGAGTAAGGTCTTCTCTACAGCAGTAATGGGAAGCAGCTGTACAGCATTACTTACTCCCATATCAAAGATGCAGCGGGCATCAGAGATGGCATGAACATACACTTGATCATCCTCACAGAAGTGGGAAATGTGACACCTGAGGGGAACAAAAAGGACAATATAAGGTCTAATTATATAAGTTGCCCACATTTCAATCTACTGCAGATGAAAAGCATAATTTAGCCTAAGATCTATTAGCTGGGACTGTAATGCACAATTTAAGTGTTTCTTCTTTAAGCTCACCTGACCCCAACAACCTGCACACCGAGCTCCTTGGCCCTCTCCAGGAGATGCCTGCAGTCCTTGAGAGTGCAGCCAAATGACATGCTCATCTCATCGTCCGGATTAGATGCCTCTGTTGACACCTGAAGTAGCAGCCTGAAGAAACACACGTAACAAAAACATGATTGGCGATTGTTTTGTTGAAAATAAAAATACAGCATTTTTTTTAAAAAACAGGGTGGTAGAATCAGGCCCTTGTAGCATGGGGAAAATAAAAGGACTAGACTGATGCAGTCAACACTGACAGAAAGATAGTTTCTGAACTAGCCAGTACTGTGTCAAAGACAAATCCTTTATGAGTCATAAAGCAGGGGCCTCATTTATCAAACTTTATGTAGAATCTCTACTAAAATTGTCCTTGCGCCAGAAAAAAAAAGAGGCTGCACCAAAGTAAAAGTCTTAAAAAACTCTGCTTATGCATTGGTGCAGCAATTTCCACTTATAAATCCCACCCTTGCTGAAAAGGTTGCACAGGTAAATGTTCAGATTCCACCTCTACACACCCACTTTCTACCATACAGTCACTGCAAAGCAGCTCAGAAATATGTCGGCATATTGAGTATCTGTGGCGTTGTACAGCCAATCATGGCAACTGAGAGAAAACAAAGTCGAGGTGCTTGTTAGTGAGGTGGAGACACGTAAGGTGATCCTGTTTGGGGGTTATAGTAACGGAGTAACAAACAAGAGGAAGGCTGCCGAGTGGCAGCACGTTGCTGCTGCGACAAATAAAATGTTCGAGTAACATAACATAAAAAGTCAGAGCGATGAAGAGGTCTGTGCAAGAAAAAAAAACACATGGCAGCCTGCACTTACTTGGCATTGGGGTGGCAGCGAGAAATTTTGCGTAGTTCTGCTTCATTATCGCACACAAGGAGGTCAATGCCGTTCTTAGCAGCATATTTGATCTGGGACACCTGTTTGCAAACGCCACTGTAAATGATGTCTTCAGCAGGAATACCGTGGCTCTGCACCAGCTCAAGTTCAGACTGAACACACAGAGACAGAGTTTTAACACCATATGTCAACAGATTCAGACATTTTATTCTGTATGATGTGTATTATATAAAAAGATGCTTTCTGAAACTATTCTACATTGGGTGGACCGAGACTGACAATCCCAGACCAAATAAATGATTAAAAAGCTGTAGAATATATACGTCAATTCCTCTAAAAGTGATGCTGTTCTGACAAAGACAAGCAGATGTCAGTAGTGATGTAACATTTTGGGAAAAAAATACCTTGTTGCTGCACATGAATCCACACCCAAAGGCAGCAAGAACTTCAATCACAGCTGGACTACTGCTGCATCGCACAGCGTAGTAGGGTCGAATCTGAGCCATGTGAGTTCGCCAGCGAATATGCTGCTTTATAATGACTCCCAGGTCTGCCACAAAGAAAGCATTCTTTTCAGACTGGAGGAAGAAGAAAAACACACGTGGATGAGCCAGGAAACACCCGTAGATCAGTAACACCACATATCCATGACACAAACTTTCAAAACAGCATGTATACACATTACCAGACAATATGCAGCAAGTAATCCAATAACCGGTTCTGAGGCCCTTTCATGACAGTGACAAATACATGTTTTCATGAATGTATATGTTATAAAAGGCCTTACAAGTGTTTGTTCATCAATGTGATTGTTGATCACGTCACAGAGGGCTGTTCCTCCCTCCAGTAAGCTGACACAATACTGCGGTTCATCTGGGATTCCCTTCATTCTCTCAACCGTTTTCTTCTAATCCGACAGGCATAAAGAATGTGGCTAGTTCAAAGTGGTCTATGCTCGCTCCTCCTCGAGCCCTTGGGTCCTACCTCGATTTATGCAACAAACTGTACAAGAAAAAGACACAAAGCAACATAAAACAAGGTCATGTAGCAAAATGGTCGTCAGGGTTATTGTCATGCATGATCCACAATGAAAGTCATTTTCAGTGAGCGCCCAGTCGGAGCAGAGCATGTTCTACGTTATCAGGTGGCTTGTAAGAGATCTAGTCTTCTAAAAAGCCACTATGAAAACACAAAGTCCAGGGCATACAGTTAATTTACCATCAATTACTCCAAACAGTCACCATTACTCTCTGGGCTGGATACCTAAAAATGTTCTTTATGATGTAACTAAGATAAAATGCTGGTGGGAGTCAGTGTCACAAGTTTACCTTCAGTAATTTTGCACAATATGTCAATAAACCCAATCTGAGCTAGACCAGATGTAAAATGACTGGGAGTGATATGGGGAGATAACCAATGAGCAATTAAGATCACACTGTTGCATCTAATAATAACAAACATCAAAACACCAACAGAAATGTGCGAGTTCTCCAGTTTTGTTTACTTTAATGATTTTAAATTACTGCTGCAATTATAAAATAAAATACTGTTGAAAGACTGGTTTAAAAAGATGCTGAACTGTGTCACTTGCTCTGAAACACAGAAAAAATAATGGTTTATGTTTAATTCTTTCATTTCACTGTAGCTAAATAAAACCAAGATTAAAATAACTACAGAAAAAAGGCAGATCAGAAAACAGTGGAGCATTACAAAGAGCTGAAAATAGATATGTATATTAAAAAAAACCTAAAATAAAAATCAGGCAGTTTGTAACCCATCAGGGATGAAATGAAAAATACTTTATTGATCCCAGAGGGAAATTCAAATTGTCTTGGTGAAGCACATAAAGCACTCTGTATTCTTTCTGAGACCCGGTTAGCACCTGGAGCTCATCAGTTATGTTAGCTAGCGATCTCACGTTAGCATCACAACAGTTGGAAGAAACTATTTAATTGTTTTTCTCTCTGTCCTGCATCTTCATCTCTTTCGTTTCAACTCAGTTGGGATTTGAAATGTTATTTACCCGATAATCTTGAATTTGGAGAGTATTATCAGTAAATCTAGTTGGTAAACGGGTCTCGTTGCCATGGAGACTCTAATAACAAATCTTGAAATAGCAGAAAAAAGATACGCAGAGACTCCCGTGTAGAACAACTTCCACCAGCACAAAAAGTCTAATTGAACGACCCAAAATGAAGCTAATGTCTTAAAAAAAGACTCTTATATTACAAAAGTTACGAAACATCAGACAGTTAACACAGAGCTACTGTTTGCTGCCACCTAGCGGCGCATTCTAGAATAGAACGCTGGATGCTTCTTTACCGCTTTCCTTCTATTAAAACATTTAGTCACACTTTTTACCACAACGGTTTATCAGTAAAGAATAAGTTGTCTCACACAAGCAACTGTGAGTGTAATAACGCAAACCACAGCTGATTGTTATTTGCCAGTGTTTCAGGTGTTTTTAACACATCATCACTGTGTCAAAGATAATATTGTTTTATTTTGCTACTGTTAAATCACCACTGTACTGTACTGCTGCAACACCTAAATTTCCCCACATGGGATGAATAAAGTTATTCTATTCTATGAAATATCCTCAGATGTGTGTTAACTGTTGATTCACCTACATGGATGAGTCCTGAGATGAACTCGTCCACTATCAGCTGGGATCCCAAGGCGGCTCGGCGTTGAAGTCAAACTGTTCCCGGTAAAGAGCTGCCCCTAGATCCTCTGGGTAGTTGCTGTACACCTGCAAAGAGCGAGATGGGGGCATGGCATAAACTAATGCAGTAAAAAAGAGAATCCGTTTCCCATGCCACATCGTATGACCTGCACAAATGTTACTAAAAACAATTTCTATATTGGTAGTACTTACTGTCTACGTATATCATTAAACAGGACAGAATCACTAAGCTTGTGTGAGTAGTATGCTATGAATTTGAATCTTTACAACATAGCTACGTGTTAAACACATAGACTGTATAAAAAACATTGTTTTTACCTGGATGTAACGCTTACGTTAGCGCTAAGGCTTCGTAACACAACCGTGTGCAATGTGAGCGCAGTATTTTATTAAACACGATTTCTATAATTTTTAGTTACACTACTACAGGATTAACTAAGGTTTAATATTTATATAGGTTTCATCCACACCACGTACACAAATTAAGTCCAGGTCACCCTTAAATTTGGCTAACAACAAGCTATGCTAACATGTAGCTAGCAGCATTATTAGCTAGCGTTACTTACGTTGGCCGAAGACCCAAAAGATGGGACAGAACGCTTTTTCTTTTTCGGCGGAATTTTTAAAGAGTAGTGGAATAATTATGAGAGAAAACGATAACTGCCATAGACGAAGTTAAATTACAACAGTTTGGGGTTTAGATTATGGTATTTGGGAGAGGACGACGGCAGAAGAAGAGCGTTAAGACATGGATCTGGCAGTAAGTGCGGCCAGTGCGATTTACGAAGAGAGTTACGACACTCCTTACAGTACGTCACGTGGTTCATGTCGCCTTCAAAAGTTGCAGACAGTTCAGCTGCCAGTCTATTTGAATTAATGAAATCTGGCGGGGGAAATACATCAATTTTCTTCTCAATTTTCCTTCAGTATTGCCCAATAATATGTATTGATTGCAGTACTTTCTGAGGAATTTGTCAACGTTTTTTTAAGTAGCAGAGAGATTACACTTATCAGTTTTATATTTGTATACAAACAAGACACCAGTATATACATTTACAGATTAAACGAAGTGCTCACATATAAAAAGTTTAGTTTGACAATGGAAACACGGATTTAATCTCTCCCATACACTCCAGCTTTGGTATGTATATCATATTTTGAAGAAAGTTTTAAATTACATGGAGAAGTGCTGAGGATGCTATGATGATGACTGGATTAAGTATCCTGATATATATAAGACACCATTATTATATCACTAGATAATATATATTCACTTTGTGCTGTGTTAACTGAATACTGAATAAATTATCAACTCTGTTCTAGCCAGAAATATATTAAAATATTTTAAAATATTAGAATGATCTAAAATATATGATAGTTTATTAAACTAAACTAGTTTATTAGTTCTTCAAAAACTCAGCTTTCCACCAAACAGTAAAGAATAAAACATTTATTTATATAATATGATTTTATTCTACAAACAATGTCCACAGTGTCACAGAGCAGAGAGAACATGTGCAACCTGGATGAGATGTAATCACAGCAGGTGTAGACCTGCAGCCAGAAACAGGGAAGGTGTGACATTGGCTGGACATCCTGCAGCAGCAACATATTCATGTTTTCATGCTGACAGGAAGCACAAGATGGAAAACTGCTGCATCAAGCAGAGGAATCCTGGAGTTTCACCAGGTACTGACATCAACTGAAAAATATTACATAATTACATATTTAAATTTTTTTTAAACTAATAGTATCCACATTTATCCAGGTTCTGAAATTCCAATTAGATCAAACTTTATCAGTCTCACAGAACAAAAAAACTAAATATGAAGACAATAATATATAGTTTATAAGCAGTGAATTAGATACAATTGTACTAATACAACCAACACCAATGGATAATTCCAACATTCAATGCAGTATTTATTTTAGAACAAAACACTGCAAATAACTGCAATAAATAAGGGAGTAACAGGTTTACTGGCATCTACAGAGACTGGAGTCTGGCCCCTATTAACTAACCACAGTCTAAATTAGTACTCGCTTGTTAATAACTAAGACTAACCAAATAAAATACCACAGTTTACTTAATTTTTTTTAGCTGAATCATAATGCCAAGACATGTGGCAATTTCAGCAATTACCTGAAAAACTGCTTTAAAAACACTGAGAATGAACCGCGGTCAATGGTAGAACTATCTGTGTACGTGACTTCCGCATTACATTTGTTCTATAGAAGACTATGGAAGTGTCATAACTCTCATGTTAAATTTTACTGAATGCAGCTAAATACATGAACAGGTTTGATAATCAATATCAATCTGTATCCACCAACAAATTGAACATTTTTCTTTTCTTCTTCTGAGTTTTTCCAGTTATATTAATGTAATATCACTGGTATTTTAATATAAGGAAATGCAATTGTTTAAAAAGTTGCACACATATTAAAAAATGCATAAATATTTTTATCTGATTTGGTTATTCTAATTAAAAAAATTCATTATATTTTTCCATTTTTCTAAATGGAAAACTGTTGAGATCATTTTGCAAAAAAGTGTCACGGTTCGGAGGCACGAAGGTGGGGTGAGGACCCAATTGCAGGCAGGAGGCAGCAGGATTGCAGATTAAATAATTTATTGAACATAAACCTAGTCTGAAGACTAACAAAGACTAGGACCAAGACCAGTCACCACACAGTGCATGTAAAGCAATGAACCCACAACCAAAAGTGAAAACCCCAGGACTAAAATACAAACTGAACCAAACAAAACCCAGGTGCTCATAATCAAACACAGGTGGAGCTAATAAACACAAGCAGAACAGGAAACGAGGCTGAACAGAACATGAAATAAAAAAAACACCACACCAAGAGTCCAAATCATGACAAAAAGTAAATGATGATGGTTAAAAAAAATCCAAACATCTGTGAAAAAATAACCACGTGGGACACAATTACAAAAGTTGTTAAGCTCAATGTGCATCCCTAATATCTGTTAACCTGTTATGTTTGCCATGGTTACATTTACCTGTGTTATGTCTTCATTGCATTTCCCATGGCTCAGTGATGCGGACAAAACGCTGTCCAGGAAAGTTGGCAGATTTTCCTCCTTTTTGCCCACAATCAAAAACTGCGCATTAGAAGTTGTATGTATTTTAAGGCATGCATTTTCCCGTAGAGTTGAAGCTTTCCTGTCCCTTGTCTGTGTTGTTGTGACTTTGAGAAGCCGTGCCTGCCTCCTTTTTCCTACAAGAAAGTAAATTTGCATGTCTCCCTCCTCGACACAGGAGGAGGAGGGTGCCAAGCAACGCTCAGCCTCTGTTATCCAAACAGAAGGGAAGTGTTTTCTCCTGCACTGGTTTGACTCCATGTCAATGCTCACATCACCCTGCTCTTCAGCATACTTGGTTGGGTAATAGAAATATCCCTGAAGAATTTTTTAGCATTTTCCTGCTAGTTGCCAGATTTAGAAGTACTTTTGGACATGTTATATAGACTGATATGTGGACAATGAACAACTTTACAAAATGTGAAAATCCTTCACAAACGTCATCTTTTGTTTTTGTTTACGTATTGCAAAGTTCCACTAATGTCTGCTTCCTGAAGTCAAAGTCCATTTTTTCACAGAGAACTTTATTGCAAAAAGTAAGCAAACAAACAAAACCATATAGGCTTATTCAAAATGTACACATGCAAGTAGTTATGCTTTCACACAATCACTGCTATCCTGTCCTCCATGGAAATATTATCTGAAGACAACAATATCCCTTCTAACTGCAACACTGATTGATCCAAATGACCATTTAAATTACTTAAATGACTTTAATCATCCCTGGAAGGAAATTCAACTTTGCAACTTTATGTTGTATTATTATTTCATCATTTCTTTATGTCCACATTACTGAAATTCTTTAGAAGTTAGATGAGTTCTGAATGCACCTTAGGGAAAAATAAACAATACCACTGTTTGTTAGATGAATAAAACAGTTTCAGAGAGCCCATTGTAAAAGCTGGAGAGGCAGCGTCTTTTCCTCAAACTGCAACACAAAAGCTGTTCCGTATTTTGTGGCTGTTTTCTTCACCACTAACTGAGACTATGTATATATAAGGCTAATCACACATTACATCTAGAGTGGTTTCCAGTAAAGCACAGTGTTTGATTTCCATTGTTTGGATCATAATAGGCATGGCAGCCACTGGGTATGCGACAGAAGGGACATGTGTACCACCCACTGCGAGGGCAGATACACCGCTGGCTGCATTGTGCAGCAGGAATTCTTATTTGCAAACATTACAAACAGATTACATCAATGCTCAGAAATAGTCACATAAATCAACCCTGACTGGCCAAGTATCTCCAGTGAGACAGGAAAAACAACTTATTCCAGCTTATTATTAAATGATTAAGTATTTCCCACAAACATCACTTTGGTTGTTGTAGATTAAATCATACAGATAAAAACCTGATTTCTTTCAAATAAAAGCTGCAGTTCCACCATTTCAACTCATTTCTAAATATCTAGTCATAAATCTCATATATAGACATTAGTTATTGCATAAACCCTTAATAAACAGGCTTTAATGTACTCTGGTGTTATGTCAGCAGAAGTTGTTTCTCTTCTTGCCAGAGAATGTTGCTAAGTAAGAAAGAGCTCATGCTGCTCTGAATGCTAAGCAGGGGAATTAAAAAGGAACTGGCTCTAGGAACGATATAACTAAATAGCAAATATGCAACAGTCATGTCTTTAATAGGCCTGAAACAGGAATCTAACAAAGACAGACAGGTATTTGTAACATTTTATTGCAACTAAAAAGCAACAGAAAAATGGCTTTGTCCTCTTTTATCGATACGCCACCAGAAAGGAACAGTACTTTCCAGGATATGTCGCATATAACAATACTATCTAAGAGGTGGAGAGCTGCAGCAAGATATAGCCTGATGGTCAAACAATAACACAGTCTAATTAATGAGTCACATTTCACCTGTATGACCTTTTTTTGCCAAGAAACCATAACTGATTACATAGTAAAACAATTCCATCAGTGCATAAAATTACAGTAAACCAGTGAAAGTAGATTTTTCTTTCTGAGAAACAAAACATTGTGTTGTTCTTATGAGTTAAGTTTAAGATTCTTTTCCAAGTTTTGAGCTATTAACATGTAAATACTCACAGTTTTGTATCGCAGTGCCCCTACAGGATCTGCATTATATGCCCACATATTTATGATTGTGCATGTGGGCGCATCAACAGATCATAGTAAGATAGTTTACACAGGTGATGTGGGACCGTGCATACAAAGCATCTAGTTTGATCTTTCTTGAAACACATGAATGATTCAATAACACACTTGTTTAATCTTCACTGTGCTAGCCACAGTGTTTGCACATTATTAGAAAACATCTCAACACTGTTACACATCAGGCCATACTTTAAGAAAAACAATGAGACAGATTCAGATGAGACAGATTCAGATGAGAAGCTCTGAGGCTCTGTACGAGTCTGTGTAAGGCTAGAGTATTGGTAGCGTGCATGAGAAGATTGATACATTCAGTGCTATTTAATGCAGAAGCAGCACACATATCACTGCTGATGGAGCTGCATAGATCATGCAACAGAATCTCAGCAACAGCCTGGCTTCTGCAGACTGCACGACGATGGCGTGTATGTCCTGATAACATTCCTACGGACTGGCCTTTTGCCAGCCACGGGCAAACTCAACTCTAGCATTTGATGTTGATGGTTGGCTCCAGACAGACCAAGCATTGTGTCCCAAACAATGAACCCCAGACCCACTGAACTATAAACATGTCTCTTTGGGGGCGTTTTCCTCACTTTCTTTGCAGGAGACACCCATATTCAGGAAACCTGACCCAACTTTTCTAAATTTAGTAACTCTAAAGGCTCAAATACGGCTAATTCGGCACCCAACATCATCTGTCTCATTCTCTAATAAAAGTATTAAAATATTTGGAAAATTGACCAAGTCTGGGGTGAGTTCTTGTAATTAAGGAAATCTATCAAGACTAAAAATGACCAAAAACATTCATCAGCAAAACTAACTTCTGTAACAGTGACTGTGGCATAAAAATGTTAGCTTTTTTATTTGAAAATTAAATGGTTCTCCATGTCATATTCTATTAAATAACACCAACACTGTCTTAGTATGGTCATACTCTGATCAATAATAATGGATTGTACTAATATAGTACTTTCAAGACACTCACAGAGCTATACTCCACTAAACTATCAACAAAGATGGGCACAGCTTTATATGATATGAACAGAGTAACTCAGAATAAATCTGGCTAAGATACAAAGTCCAAAACAACAACAATTTTACACAAAATGAGTAAATTTAGATGGTTAGACATGGACGGGCATACATAGCAAAATTATTAATGCAAGACATTAAAAAAATGATAACTGACCAAGATGAGCCATGTGGTGGCCAGTGAGCTATAATGAACATGAGACACAAAACAAAACATGAAGTGAGACCCAGAGTATGAATGGTGACAAAATGTGTATATAGACACGCGGACATGCGTTTGTCTAGTCATATTCATTTTCTTTGTCATCTTTTAGTCAAATACAAAAAACAGAAAAATGACCAACAAAAAATATGCAGGCATGCAAGACACATATTGATTGTTTTTATTAGGGTATCTTGACCCCTTATAAAATAAATAAGGGCCAATGTTCATGTCTGTGCCCAGTAACTTGTTTCATGGTACACATGTGTACGGTTTGGGTTTAGGAATCTAGATCAAAATGGTTGTCCCAGAGTATTATATATTTATGTATATATAATATTTATGGTTATTGCGGATGATAATCCACTTTATATATCTTTAAAACTGTTTATTGATTGGGATTATCATGTTGTTGCTTTAGTGATTTATTCTGCAGTATCACACTTTGGCCAGCTGATGTCGCTGTTGAATTTCCTCGGAGTGAGCGGCCTTCCGGTTCCTCTATCGGATCAGCTGACTCTGATGCTGCTGTCAGGAGATCTCACGATCTACACTGAATGGCAGTTATGAGAATTAACAAACCTTAGAAACGCTAAAATCAACTATATTTTCATAAGTAACATACACGTCTTTAACACGCAGGTAAGTGATATTGTTTAAAGAATCATCACACTTGTGTTGTTGTAAGCAAAGCTAGCTAAGTGGCTAACGGTAGCTAATCCCTGCTGGATGCTGCTTTGACCTTAACCATCTTTTATGTCAGCCACCATTCGTGTAATTGACCTATTAATTTATATTTCTATGGATTGTTAGTTGTCAATGAGTGAGAGTGAGGGGTGTGATTAAACAGTAACGTGAGGCTGTGATAAACGTTCACTTTGAAAGAGCTCCTTTCCTCACAGTAGCATCATTTTACTAACCTGCCTCTAGTAAACAGTATCAAGACTTTTAATTACGCTAAATCTAACTACAAACAGATTATATGTAAGCACAAATCTTAAAAGTGTTTTGCAGGCAAATACAAAGTAAATTTTTATGTCATTTACTTGTATACATGGAACGAAATTTGTACTCAGGACCAGAAGAATAATAAATAACAGTAAAATCCTCTAAATAAAATGCAGGATTAATATTAAGTGCAAGTAAAGACAGGAGACAGTTGCTCTGAATTTTTACTGCATGTTGAGGTGTTCAGACTATAACCAGCAGTTTTAATGTGCTTTTTCCCTCAGTTGTCTGTAGGTGCAGCAGTGTTTTAAACATGACAGAGTTTTGGCTGATCTCTGCTCCGGGAGAGAAGACTTGTCAGCAAACATGGGACACAATGATGGCAGCCACCACACGCACCAACAACCTCTCCACCAACCACAAGTTCAGCATTCCAGACCTCAAGGTTAGCATGGATTTCTAGGCTTTCTGGCATGTCTCAATATCATGCTTTTCCTCCAAGGCGGTCATTAGATAAATCTATTTATAAATGAAAATAAGAGGAAGATTTCCTTCCATGCACACTTCCTGATTATGTTACTACTTATTTAAAAAGTATTTTTAATTGCATATCTAACATTAAATTAATGTCAAACCACTTACCTTGTGTATCCAGTGTCAAGAGTAAGCTGACTGAAAACCGTCATTGCACAGATTGCTTGCCTGCATGTTGAAGGGATGTCAAGATAAAGTTTTTACCCACAGAGCAGCTCAACTTGACTGGTTCAGTTCCTCTCTGTGCTGAAAGTGAAGTAACTCTGTTGACATTGCTTCCTCATGAAGCCGTAATGTCCTCCTGGAACATTTAGCAATGCATGAGCAGGTCTGGACACAGAGGCGCCATCCTAAGCACACAGGGGCCCCAGGGTGTCACTGTAGGCTAGTTTTAGCTCAGATGTCAGTGTTTAAACAGAGCCCTGCAGATCTCACTTTAAAAAAACTTAAGTCTCAGAAGTTTGATGATTTATTTCCCTGTTTCTGTGTGCACATACAGGTTGGAACACTTGATGTCTTGGTCGGACTATCTGATGAACTGGCCAAATTAGATTCCTTTGTTGAAAGGTATGCTCCTTGATTTACCTTGTATTTTATTATGTGTCTTTATGTTAGATAATTAGAAACCTAACGGACACTTCTGACCTTCTGATGTAGCCACTTGTCTTGTCCCTCGCCCGACCTTCTAAGAATGAGGAATTTAGCATTGAGCCCTGCAGGCTAAACTCGGTAATTTACAGTTTGGTGACACATAAGCAGCTCTTACTTTAGTCATATTTATGCTGTTTGACCTTCATGCCATGAATGTAGTCTTTTGGAAATATTGACATATAAAACTCTCACCCAACCTTTACTGCCTGAGCCGCACTTTGTTCCTTTTGTGGATGTTTCAACAATAATGAGAAAGACCGACCCTTCAACATGGTTTCACTTATTCCCCTACAGCCTGCTGTTAATCCAGTTTTTTATATATATAAGTTACTGTCCAGCACGTCTGGAATAAAAGAATATTTTAATACAGACTGTCACTGTAGCGTATTAAAAAAACCAGTAGAAATAAGGATATCTTGCAAACGTACGTAATTCTACGCTTTCAGCTGTGATGGCTGCTGCTTTGAACTGCTGCAGATACGCTGTAAAAAGTTTGACCTCTGAAAGTTCGCCACATTGTGAATGTCTTGGTAAGAGATTATCTTAACAAGAATATGTGAAACTGTTTGATGTTTACGTTATATTTAGAAGGATGAGGCTGCAGGGATTGAGTGTGCCTGCAGAATGTGTGGCTTACAGTGGCTTTGTGCTTGCACTATGTGTTGGCGCAGCATGTTTTGATGTCTACCGGTTGTTCACAGTGTGGTGAAGAAGGTGGCTCAGTACATGGCTGATGTGCTGGAGGATAGTCGAGACAAAGTGCAGGAGAATCTGCTGGCCAATGGAGGTACGATGTTTGTGTCCAGATATTATAAGGAATAAAATATCAGAAAATCCTCATTTTTAACGTGTACCTGAAATTTCTCAAATAAAAATGCTATATATTTTAACTGTCTTAACATCATTTTAGGATGAGTTTGACAGGTCTTTTATTTTTCCTTTTTTAGTTGATCTTGTCACCTACATCACAAGATTTCAGTGGGATATGGCAAAGTATCCCATCAAACAGTCACTTAAAAACATCTCTGAAATCATCTCAAAGGTAGGACAGTCTGTTAGACCACATAAACCTTTTATGAAGCTTGTAGGTTTGTTGGTTTATTCAGTAATTTGCCATTATTTTTCTCCTCTCGATTGCATGTGATCACCTCACTCCAAGTTATTTTTGTGTCATTTGTTCAGTCTTTGATCATTTCTTCTGTTTTTTTATGATCTCACAGCAAGTTACCCAGATTGACAATGACTTGAAGGCCAGAGCATCAGCATATAATAACCTGAAGGGAAACCTGCAGAACTTGGAAAGAAAGAATGCGTAAGTCTCTTATAATAAAGTATAATAGGTATACCTTATCTAATAATCTTTTGACCACAGACGCTCTTTAATCTTGTTCTCTGGTTTTGTGTTGTAATGTTGTCATGTGCCACCAGGGGGAGCCTGCTGACCAGGAGTCTGGCAGACATTGTGAAGAAAGACGACTTTGTACTTGATTCAGAGTATCTCATCACTCTGTTGGTAGTTGTACCAAAGTGAGTGTAAAATCCTCAGCTTGTTGACGCAGACATGTCTCAGTTGATTTAACAGAGTGAATGTTTGGCTTTACTCTTTCAGGACAGGGTACACCGACTGGCAGAAAACATATGAAACACTTGCTGAGATGGTGGTGCCTCGATCCACAACGTAAGTCATGTGACATCATGAGACTGACTCATTTCAAATGTTTTATTAGAATATTAAAGCAAACATGTAACTTTTCTTCCAGTCTCCTCTTTGAAGACAATGACAGCGGGCTGTTCAGTGTCACTCTGTTCAGGAAAGCCATCGATGATTTTAAACACAAAGCCAGAGAGAACAAGTAAGAGTTTTCTGTTATGTGTGATGAGTTTATGTGACGTATGACAATGATATTTCCGCTGAATGCTTCAGTTTGGACCGTTACTGGCTGGAAAGTTAAGAATGATCCGTCCAGTTCAGGCGAGGATTCCCACTGCAAGTCAGACCGCAGACCGTTGTCATAAGAATAAAACCGATACATGTTCAAATTTCAAAGGACTTTATCGGTATGGGGAAAATAAGTTCAGGTTGGCAAAGGAAATGTGAAATAAAATACAAAATATTCATAAATAAACAAATAAGAGATGATGAAAAAATCTCAAGTGGTAGTAGCAAAGTGAACTGATGCCCAGGAAAAGTGGAAGCATTTTAAGCCAGATGATGAGCAACAGTGCGAGTTGCACTGTAAAGTGTAGTTTGTGCAGGTTGCAGCATGCAAGACAACACCACCAACCTCTACAGCCATCTGAAACGTCACCACAAAGTACAGCATGAGGAAGCAAGAAACCAGGACAGACTGATAACCACAGCCGTGTATAAGGCAGCGACATACCCATCAAACTCCAGTAGACGTGAGGCTATAGGCTTTCTTCCTGAGGAATCTCTCCGTTAGATGTTAATATGATAAGAAGAAGCTGTTTTCAGCCACATAGCTCTTTATTTAGTTTTTATTTTTGTAAAAATAATTCCTCATCCAGTCCTAGAGCTTATTATACACCTGCATCGTTCCCAAAGACTGTTGCACAAACATGAGAAAATCTCCCCGTCTCAGTGTCTGTTTAAACGTTTTGTTACAGGTAAAATCAGAGGCATAAACATTTTTGTACACACAACGCGGTACAGATACAAGTTTTCTGTCCTCGCAGGTTCACAGTGAGAGACTTTCAGTACAACGAGGAGGAGATGAAGGCAGACAAGGAGGAGATGACGCGGCTCTCCACCGATAAGAAGAAGCAGTTTGTAAGTGGACGGAAGCTGTGAAGGATGCAAAACTTTTTTTTTTATCATCAGATTTCTTCATGAAGGAATGCATAACGTGTGGCTTCAGAAAGGGAACCATGGAGTATGCTGCTAATCAGAACCAATGAGCTGGCTCTCAGGGGGAGCAGCTTTTTTATGTTGTTCATAGCAAATCAGCCTAATTATGACCAAAGGCTTGCAGATCCAAACCAAGTGGCTCCTCCTCTCTGCAGGGTCCACTTGTTCGATGGCTGAAGGTGAACTTCAGTGAAGCCTTCATCGCTTGGATTCACATTAAAGCACTGAGGGTCTTTGTGGAATCTGTGTTGAGGTACCGATTAGGTGTGATTACTGCAGGCTGCATGCGATGTGTAGTTCCACCAGAGCAAACATGTGGTTTCCTTTCAGATATGGACTGCCCGTGAACTTTCAGGCCATGCTCCTGCAGCCAAACAAGAAGACCTTAAAAAAGCTGCGGGAGGTGCTCAATGATCTCTACAAACATCTGGACAGCAGTGCAGCAGCTATCATTGATGTGAGTGCTTTGATAACATGAAGAAATGATGCAATCATAATAATCTTGTGGTCACACTGAGTGGGAGGGCTAACATATAGTTTTGAGCCACACATTTTAACAAAACAGTGTCCCATTACAATATACAAGATTTAGATCACCCTATAAGATCAGTTCACCTTTAGTTTCTCTTTGCAGATCATTGGGAAATGTTCACATGACACATCCAGTTGTTTTTGGAAACTGGCCTTAAACTGTGAAAACATCTCTAGATTTATCAGTTCAAACTACATTAGGTGTCAGGCTTTCTCAAAGCGAGCTTCAGACTGCTCGATCATGATGCTGCAGCACTGAGCGGCCACAGACAGTCAGATCTCTGCGTCTAGCGTGGATTTCCACTGTTACAGCCATTACATTGAGCTCAGCTCCACAGAACTCTTTCCTCACATCAAGTCATCCGTCATTGGTTGAAATTCTCCTGCTGGGGCTGCGCAGATTTATCCCAAACGAGAAGCAAATGAAGGGGGCGTGTCACACTACCTGTCAATCACGCAGAGTCCAGTGAAACTGTGTTGATCTGCTTGGGTTGTAAATAATTATCCCATTTTTAAAAGATTTGGTGTTTTTGTTTAAATTTTGCTCTGTGTTATTATTAGTTTTGCTCTACGTATTGTTGGTTAATCAACAATTAGAACACCCTTTTCACAGTTTTTAAAAAAAATATTCATTAATGTATTATTTTTTCATCTTTTCTGAGACATCCAGGGAGGGCTAAGCCTTGTTAGCCCACTTATACCAGCCGCCCCTGATAATAATATTAAAACAGAACGTTTCACTAGATCAATGCATATCACGAAGCAAAACACCTGCAGGATCCCACATCTGCCATCATCATGTTTTATATTTGCATGGAAAAGATTATGTGGCGCACACACACGTACTGAATCTCAGTAACGAGCTAGTCCACACCCATGTGCAAGATTACTGGTTAAAGCACAAGAACGTTACATCTGCATTTAAACAAAGGGGAAAAATAGAAGAGAATAAATAGATAAAGTAGAGGCATCCAGAGAACGCAGACTTCTGCCAGGCCATAGGGTTGGTAATCTGAGGAAGAACCCCCAAAAGGCCTGCAAGCCCACCCCAGCCGAGGCTCGAACCAGCTACCTTCTTGCTGTGAGGCCACAGTGCTAACCAATGCAGCCTGCAACATAAACATAACAATCAATTAAAAAAAAGGCATATATGCTCACTAAGTTCATGTTTAAGACACTCATAATATAGAAAACAAGAAGAAAACCCCAAATAAAAACAGTAAAGATAATAAAAACGGATTCAAAACTAAAAAAGATCAGCTTTTATGCTATGTCATCACATACTAACGCTCACGCAGGTTCCCTAAAGCATCATGTGAACATGCAGGATTTTTCTGCAATGCTGGACACGTCTCCACAGCACTGCGGAAACTTCCAGTGACAGATTTAATTCTGATGTTTTTCTTACTATACCCAAGCGCCACAGTGGCCTAACTTTAACCACAGGCTTCCAGCGTGTGCAGGAGGAGAGTGAAGGAAGTGAAACAAAGATGAAATCCAGCAGTCTGCTTTGTCAGTTCTGGACTTTGTAGTTGTTTTGGAGTTTGTTGTCTGTTTTCTTCAGACCTGAAGACTTGTGTTGCTTGTGGAGGAAGGTGATGTATCAGAAAGTAGTGATGAAGGGGCACTCTGTGTTGCAAGCTGAAACCAAGCATCATGCGGTAAAATAGACATCCCAAAAGCCAGATTATCACAGTAAATACCCCGGCCTCTTGCTCACACTCTTATGGACAGATCCTCAGTCCACCTGGACAATCAGGTGCTTCCAACATGCTTAAAACACATCAAAGTGACTTCCCTAGATGATGGAGACAGCTGGTTCTGCATAGAGGGCCATGTTTCTTAGTAAGGCAATGCCCCTAAATGTCTCATCTTACATTGCTGTGCACTGAACCACTGATGCACAGATATACATTTGTTTGCATGGTAAATCAGACTTGGGGACAATAGCAGGAGGAAAAGTGTGTTGGACTGGTGGTGTATACCTCATCTGTTCTGTCTGGGCAATCTGTAGAGGCTGCACATATATAAATCACAGCTTTATACCCATACCCATCACTAAGGTCACAAAGTGCTCCTTCGTCTACGCCTGTGTTACAGTGGGAATGAGAATGAAAGAGAGGAGAAAGTTTTGCAGCTCTGGGCCTGTGTTTCATTCCACCATGTTGGCTTCTCTACTAAAACAAAACCTGTAAACGTGGGTTTAGTACTCTCTACACACACACTAATGGCGCTTTTCCACTAGTACCTACTCCACCCGGCCTCACACGATTATACCCAGAAACAGAGCGTTTCCATCAGGAT
>JBAMHV010000006.1:24225358-24235990 GCA_037177535.1 Pseudomugil gertrudae | reverse complement strand
GTGGTCCTCATGGAGAGGACATCAACAGCTTGACTGAGTGTGTGACGGATTATATGGACTCCTGTGTGGACGACACCGTCCCAACAAGAACAGTGAAGACCCTTCATTAAGTATTTATTGCATTTAAAAAACTACAATTTGAATTTCCCTCTGGGATCAATAAAGTATTTCTCATTTTATTTCATTTTCAAATGGTTTCAAATGTGACAAAGTTCCTCACACACATAGCATCACACAGTTGCTCAGGAGATTAATGAGCAAGAGTGAGATGCTTTCATGAGCAAAATCTCAGTGGAATGCTTCCATCACATTGTTGAATCTATGAAACCAAGAATTACGCACGTCTGAATGAAAAAATGGCCCCAAAAGATATGATACAGGATGGATCTGATAAAATGGCCATTGTGTGAATTGAAAGAAAAAAATGCAGCCAAACACCTGATCTTAAGTCTTTTTAAAGGTTAAACCCACTTACATGTATCAGTGAGTTGAGTTCTGGATTAGCGGGGTTTTTAGGAAGTTTCCAGAGATGAACACATATGGACAAAAAGAAAGGAAGGGAGGGAGAAAAAGGGAGTGATCATGTGATGAAGTGAGCTTGTGCTGTGATGTGAGCAAGACACACACACACACACACACACACACTGAGCAGGCTTGGATCACAAAGGCTAAACACACACCGTCTTATGACGTCTGGTAAAACCTGAGCGTCAGGCGGAGAAACACACACCCATCAGTGCTGCTTCCAGAGAGCCGAGCATCAATGCCCCCGGATTTGTCCTCCTCTAACGGCCTGGACCTGCTCTCGTCATCGGCCCTCCTGCGCTGAGATAATGAAAGGATGGCCGAGCAGCGATGCGGCGGGGACCACGGAGGACTGACGGATGTTGCTGCGGCGCCTCGTCGGGATGTGCAGCAGCATCACACCGCGATGAATTCCCCGGAAGAAGCCGGAGCGGAGGAGCTGACTCTGGAGGAGATACTGAAGCTTTATAACCAGCCGATTAACGAGGAGCAAGCATGGGCGGTGTGTTACCAGTGCTGCCGGACGCTGGCGAAGGGACCCCGGCGCAGAAGTGCTGCAGCCGCCTCCACCACCGGAGCTTTATCAGCTCCGCAGAGGATAACTGGTCCGGGGGATGTTTGGATACAGAAAGACGGCTCTGTGAAGGTGGATCATCAGCGCTCTGAAGGTAAAATGTTACATAAGACTTAGATTGAAGAAAGCTTGAATTCCACACAAGGCTCAGGTGCCATCAGTGAAAATAGACCAGAAAAGCCAAACAAGAGCAAAATCACTTGGATCTAAGACGCAGTTGCAATATTATATGACTTCTATGGTGCAATCAGGCCTAATGTGGAAATGGGTTCACACAAATCAGCTCATATAGAGATTCCACATTTTTCCTGCTCAGGTGCTTAATCCAGATCAGGATGAATCCACAGGAGGATAACAAGAGTCCAGGCTCCATCACACAGGATCTGATCCCTGATACACAAAGGAATGCCACCTCAGACCCCCGCTGTTCCCACCCTTGTGTTTTCACTAACCTATTTCCTCCCCACTGAAGCCACGTGTGCATGCAAATCATGTGATTTAATCTTAGTCTGTTTTAGTCATCACAGATCAGATCAGGGTGTTCACTCTTTTTGAGCTGATTTAAGCATGTGATGGCAAGCTAAATGTGGGCAGTGGTCTGCCCGAGGATGACTAAATAATGCCTCCGTTGCATGTTGTAGTTCATCTTGTGGGCCTAATTATGCAGAGGGAACAAGTGACACCTGAGCCTTTTCTATAATTAAAGAGCTCCAATAAAAGAATCAAATAAAGCATAATAAGGGGGTAAATCATTGGTATCGTCTAAATGCCAGAGTATCTCACTGGCATTACTGGCCTTTATTGTTATGTTACATAATATAGCCTATAGTGCTTTTTTAGAGGGATGCACAAGATTCAAATGAAAACAAAGCACATGTGTGAGATCTTTCCTTATTTTATATGTGTGTTCAGAAACAATACAGCCACACAAACATCCCTTTAGCTCGTCACTCACTTGGCATGTTCATCATTCTCTATAATTACATTTCCTCACACAGACTAGACGGAGTAAAAGCCCATCTAACATACTCATACCTGACAGTCTAAAGACCTGGGGGATTTGCTCTTAACCATTCTTAACATTGCAGAGTCATTGTTATTGCCTTTGATTCAATAGTCACACCACACACTCTGTCTAATCAACTTGCATGAGGAAATCTGAAAGGAACAGCTGTGATGATGCTGCTGCTTGTGATCCTGCCAGAGTCTATATGGTTAGAATGAATGGGCTATTTTTAGCAGCATGGAAGCAACCATTGGAAAGGGAGGCTGATCTTTTATAACAATATAACTCCTGCTGTATCATGTCGTTTTGGGTGATTTTTACCATTCTTGCTTTTTACTAATTTAGTTTTTAGTTTATGGGGAATTAGCCCAATACTTTGCTTTGTTTTTGTTTGTCTTTTGCTGCCTGGTTATCACTGACAGGACATCTCCACAGATGTGCATGTCTGTGTCTTAACATCTCTTCTGGTGAGGATACTGTCATGTGAGAAGAAAAGCACTCACTTTCAGTTCTAAAGTGTTAGTGATCAGGATATGATGATAAAAAAAATACAAACCAGGTTGTAAATTTAAGTAAACAGTGCATTTTAAAATGTAATGATTTAAAAGCTCATAAGAGCGCTTTTAGCAGCAATAACCTAATGTAATTGTTTTCTGCATAACATTTTGAGTCTCTGGTTCACTTTTCTTTACAGTGTTTCTATAGAGTTCCCTAAAGATCCTACCAGGGCACCTTAATCAGGCTGAGATCTGGACTTTGGAGCATTGCAAAATCTGAATTTCTTTTTCAGACATTCTGTTGTGGATTTGCTGATGTGATTGGGGTAAAGACTTTCTGCAGGTTTTACATCTTTATGTCCTAAACGATGCAGATTTGACCCTGGAGTACTTTGGTATGAAAACAAAAAAAAGTTGGCAAGGTGATAAGGTCCTGCCTGCAAAACAAGCCCACATCATCAACCCTTCTCTACTGTGCTTGACAATGGTTTTGAGGTTTGTCCTAATGAGGCATGTTTAGTTTACCCCATACTTTACTTTAAAAAATGTCCACTTAGTGGTTCAGATGCCACTTTGCAAACTGGACAGCCATGAACCCTTCCAGACTCGTTGGATCTCTTTGTGATCCATAGTGTTATGAAATTTACCATTTAACATGCTAAATGAGGCCAGAGAGTCTGAGGTCTGGATTTTTCTCTGAGCATTACAGGATCGGACCTTGCAGTGAAGGAATGTCCACTCCTGGGAAGATTATCTACTGATTGATGCACTCACATGGTCTGATGATGTAGGGAAATTAAGATATCTACATAGACTACAAGTTGATACATCTGCATTAACTGGTTGTAACCTCTCTGCAGAGTTTTCCTCTGCAGCAGGTGGATCTAAGAATATAGTATGACATTTCAGCAGGCCTCATGACATTGTGTAATCACTAGTAGCAAGCCTTGATGTACCATGTAAGGTGAATGTGAGAGTATACTGGGGGTGTCTGAAGTAGAGTAACCCTCATTGGATGAAAGGCACTAAATAAGTGAGAGGTGCACGTTGCACTGGGCCTTCCCACCACCATGAGCCGTGGCTCTGTCTGTCTGTATATTGTTCCAATAAACCTTATGCTGCCATGTCACTGCGACCAAGTCTGCAAGATCTTTTCCCACAACACTGATAACACACACCTGCATGCTACACACAAGTAAAACATCTGCTTTCATGGATTCATGAGTTGTGTTGGAGTAGCAGCGCCTGTCTGCGTTTTATTGTTATTCAGTGAAAATTTTCCTCTGTGTCAAATCGTTAAACTTAATACAGCTTCAACTTAGTTACCTCCCCCTTGACATGCACGATAACAGTGTGTCACTCTTTACTGCATGTGCTTTGCATTTTCTGTGTGTATTATTTGTATTTTGCAAGCACAATCATTATAAGATCTGGTTTAAAACAGTATAAACATAAAAAATCCTGTTTTATATTAAAGATGTGCTGTTTTTATTTTGTGCTTGAACTTAGTAAAGAATGGTCAGATTAAAAGCAGAATGGGATAAATTTACATAAACCCTTAATTTGAACAACATAAATGTCATAATGCACTATTTCTGTGGTAGTTTTCTTGTCCATGTCGTGTATTATTGTGTAAATAAAGTTAAATAAAAAGCGAGTGCTTCTAGTTTTATGTAATTAGTTTCTCAAGATAAATAGCTAGTTTCATACTTACATAGTAATTTATAGTCCTATTAAATACTCTGAATTGTGTTTTAAAATGTTTTATTTACATTTTATTTATTTTTGCACTTTATATATATTCTTGCATTAGTTTAATCACTTTTTTAACAAAATTAATAATATAAAATTGCTTTAAAACATGATAACTATTTATAATATTTATGTGTATGCATACACCTTTGTTTGAATACATTTTCATTCAGTTTTAGTTCATTCTGTTAGTTTTTTCTTTCATTTATACTTTAATACGTACACACATCTTTGCTTTTTATTTGTTAACCCATTTTTTTGGCTTGTTTATACATGAATCCTTTATTTAGCTGCTAATGTGGAGCATGTTTAGTTTCGTGATCTCCTATAGCATTCTGTTTGCATGCAGCTTCTTCTGTTGATCACAAAGCTCATTTCTTATGTTCACACATGCTCACCTGACAGCATGAGCTCAGTTCTTGATGATTCCGTTTACCTGCAGAAGCTTTCTTCTGACGCTCTCAAAAAACAAACTTGTTTGTAGTAATTCTCAGTGTATAGAAGCTGTTTTTTATTTTGAGGGGGATGGGATGGGGGGACATTGATGATTTTTCCACTCATCCATCTTGTTCAGCAGCTGCTCCTCTCCATGAGGCGTTCATATAAATAATGAAATAAATAAGTTGAAATGCTTTAAGGACTTTTGAAGCGCTCATCTGCTAAATTAGCTTCAAGTTAAATAGAATTATCCGTTCATACCACTTCTCCGGGGATTCTTCCACTGATGCAGGCGGGTATCTTATTCATCTATTACACTGTGTTTAATGTCAAAGCGCGTTATGAGAACTGAATAACTTTCGAAAGATTTATACAATTAATTAATTTAATTAAAGGCTCTCAAAACCTCCTCAAATCTACCAGAATCTGATGATCTTTTACCTGGGATCCCAGTAGTGCACAGAAACACAGAAACCCTCACTTCCCATGGACCTCCTGATCCCCCACCCACCCCCACTCCCCTGTCTGGATGAAGACCACCTGCTGCAGGCTACAAACCTGAACTGTTATATTATAATGTAGATATGCTAAGTGATAACAGTCCTAGGCACATCTGCCTGTCCATCCTGGGAGAGGATCTCTCCTTCAATGTGGGCTCCATGAGATTTCTTCATTTTTTTTTATTCCCACAACTGGGTTTTTTAGGAGTTTTACCGAGAAGGAGGGTCTAAGGACAGGATGTCCTGGGTCTGCTTAGTTTAGTGTAGTCATTACTGTGTCTATTGTGTGTTATGTCTGTTGTGTGATTAACTGTCTGTGAAGCCCTTTGAGATGACTTTGTGGTGATACTGGGCTGTATAAATAAAATAAAATTGAATTGAAACATGGATTTGCCATGTCTTCCCCTCACAGCAACATGACATTCATATCTGCTGATTCAAGTCATGATGATGTCAAAGCTGATGTGAAGATGCATTCCTGTGCGTTGCAAAACAAAACTGCACTTGTTGAAGGAGGTCATCTGTTCACTTCTTGTTTGGTCATGAACTACACGGGGAACTGATATAGCCTGGAGAAATATTTAAGTGGGTCTACCTTTTGAAGGGAGTACATTCATGCAACACGGCTTCTTGGAAAGCGTGTCATCATCTCGGTCACATGTAACTCAGAAAGAGAAACAGCTTTTATTAAAACAAGTCTGGAAAACTACGTCACAGGTCTTCTGTTGAAAGTACTTATATAAGAATGAGAACTTGTTAAATGTTGTTAAATCTAAAAGAAAAACGTTAAGATAATAAAAGATATTATCACAGAAAATCAAATGTCACAACAAAAATCTTATTTAACAAGAAGAGAAAGAAAGCCCTTTGGAAAAAGAGGAACCCCTACATAAGCGCCAAGACCCAATCCCCACTATCTCACATATAACAGAGCCACTGGCAGAGATCAAGATACCAGAAAAAAAAGCTCAAATGGCAAAGGTCAAGCAAAGCTGAGGCATAGCATCCACTGACCTGACCAAGAGGCTAGAGGGAGCACTGCCAGGAGGCTACGAAGCCAAGCTCAACCTGGTCAGGGACATCATATGCTAGTCCTGAAGGACAGGGTTGGTGAAACAGTCCACAAAGAGAAGGGAGGGGGTGGAAGGAAGAGGAGCTCTCCCAGCTCATGCAAAGACCGCCACAACTCTGCAAGAGCTGTGGAAAGGCCACCCAGTTAGAGAAGAAAGGCCTGAAAGCCTTATGGGTGTGGTCAAGCAAAGGCTGGCAAAGCTGCGCCAAGTTGAACGCATCCAGAAGCAAAAAGAGCAAGTTCTTTAATGTCCCTTTAAGGATGCTTGGCAACTGCTGCAGGAAAAAAAGTCTGGGAAGCTTGAAACCTCCAGGGAGCAAGCGGTACAGCACGTCAAGGGGCAGTTCAGCGACCCACTGAGGAATGTCCCATTGGAACACCAGGGTACATGACCCCACCTCGCACTACCAAAAACCGAGTTCAATACCATGCCCCCCAATCTCTATGAAGTAAGGAAAGCAGTAAAGAAGGGAGGATCCTTGTCAGCACCTTGCCCCAATGTAGTGCCCTGCAAACTCTAAAAGAACTGCCCCAAGGTGGTAGAACTGCTGTAGTACCTGGTGAGAACCACCTGGAAAAAACAGCTCATTCCATCAAAGTGGCAAAGAGCTGTAGAACAAGGAAGAGAACTCCAGAGACATCAGCAGTTTGAGGAGCTTTGCCATCCTGAAAAATCTTCTTTTCAGGGCTAGAGATGTGTTTAGAAGGGTACTGCCCCTACCTGCTGAGATTGGTTATTTAGACACAAGCTGCAAGTAAAGCATGCGCCTCAGGATTTCCAGGGTACGTGGAGCACTGGAACCAAATCCATAGGGCCAAGCGTGAGAAGACAGATCGGCTTGACCTCGCACATGCATATGGATGAGTTCAGCACCAGCTAATAGCTAAGCCTTGGAATTCTTCCATATATACCTCTCTGCATCAGCAACCTGAGAGTACTGTATGTCAGCAATCTGCAAATGTGCTTTACCCTCCAGGATTTCCCCATCAGGTGGCAGCAGCTCCATGTTGGGATTACATGTGGTGTCCAATCTTTCTGTGGCAGCCTTTGAAGTAATTCTTATAGGAGCAAAACAAATGTTTGGAGGGATAAAACTACTATCTGGCCAGAGACCACCTACACAAGCTATATGGTCCCCAGAAAGCGGCATGCACATCTTGGTTGCTAAAGAGGTTGGACAAGTTGATGTCATGGGCTGGAATGAAGATCAATCCCTCCAAATTTTCTCTCAGGATTACCGCCTCACTTCTTCCCGACAGTGTCACATGATCTCAATCAGCAAAAGCAACGTACCTTGTCAAACTCATAGTTCCATCCGAGGAGGAGATAGAGGCTATATTTGAATGCAGGGGGGCCAAGTACGCAGACCTGGTGGCTGGGTGTTGGGAGGCTGGGTGGAAGACTACCATCTATCCAGTGGAGGCTGGCTGCCATGACTCTGTGAGGCTGTCAGTGACGTGGCTACTCGGGGAAGCTGGCGTAGCAAGGAGGAAGATGACGAGGACTTTGGAAGAGCTATCCAAGGAGGCAGAAAAAGGCAGCTTCTGGCTCCTTTCAGAAGTTATGGGCTATGGAAAGAACACCTAACCCCAATAACAATCACTGGAGGTGTCAGGAAGTCGTCCTTCTTACGGACCTACCACCAGGAGATGTTCCAGGATTAAAGGAGCAAAACATCTGGAACAGTGGTTCCTGGCTGATGACCCTGCAACTGGGCAAGAGGCAGCTGCCTAAGCAGGAATCACACCTTCATGTACCATTTTTATAGTGTTTTCTCAGCTGTTATATGAAATATCTGATCCTTTTTGTAGAATTAAACTAATTATTTCTGATATCTTCTCATATTAGAGGGAATTACTGATAAGTCAAGTAGAGAGCGTTACCACGGCAGAAGGATTAACTGTGGTTACACATAAAATAAATGAATGCACTACTAATTCAGGCTGGTATTAATTATCTAGCCATGTACTCTATCTGAACATATTTCTTGTTTGGGCTTATTTGCTGCTTTCTTGTTTCTTTGCAGGCAAATTCAGCTCTTGTACTACAGCTGAGGTGAGTAATGTTTTAGTTTTCTTTCTGTGCTGATTTTATTTCACCAACATGCAGTTGTGAACCTCTAGTTAGTATTATGTGAGAATACTTTATAAAAAGTCTCGCTGCTATGGTTGGGAGAGGGAATAAGTGTTATGAAAAGAGTATGTTTGATTTGAATGTTTCCAACTCACCAAGGAATTTATTTTAGGTTTAATTACTATTGTAATAGTTTGCAAAGCTTTTACTGATTACCTCAAAGATTTCAGTGAATATACGCAAAATCAATATCTCAATAAAAGTATTTTTGAAAGGAAGTCTGTGGTGGTTTAGTGACATAATGAAGGTTTAACCACTAACGGCATGAGTTCCTTTATAAGTCCTGGTGAGGTTTTAGTTGCATTAGCTTACTGCCGTTAGGAAAGGTCTCAGCAACAGAGTTTGCATTGAGAATAACGTGGGGGACTCAGCAGGATTATATTAAATCCAACTTGTTCCAGATAGTGCTGTAATTGTAGATGTGAATACAGATTCCTCTAATGCAGCTAGCTTCGCTGCTACCCTGCAGCTTAAACTAATACCTTCAAATGTCACTTTTCTTTTGTCAGTACAAAACAAACACAAAACAACCAGACTGTAAGTCTACTGTGTAAGATGTTTATTCAGAATTTGCAGTCTGCAAAAGCACAGGGACAGATGATCCTCTTTTGTTCCTCTAATATGATTTACTTGATTTATTTAAACTGATCTTTATTGTTTTGTATAACAATAGCACCAAAATGGACAAATATTTTGTTCAGAGACCATTTTCTCCCCAGTGATGATGAGTAATGGATGATAATTTGAATATATGCATTGTTAAATCTTATGTAGACCATAGGAGTTTATGTCCGGGCCGGACTGGGACACAAAGTCAGACTGGGAGTCATACTATCACTCAGGCCATCCCAACTCATCAAATGCATGTATATGCTCACAATCATGCAAGTAATCACATATTCTTGACCAGTATTCACATAAAACTACACACCACTTGTCCAATGATTTTGTCTTCTCTACCCTCTTAAAAAGGTGAATAATATGATTGTATCATTTTGTCACCAAACCATTGAGGTTACAGTTCATTTAAAACAACAAAACCAATATTTGCCTCAATAGTAAAAACATGAAATAGTCAACCAAATATTCACCACCAAATATCTCATATAATAAAATAAGTCATGGTATTATCACTGAAAAAGATACACATCCATAAACACACACTACATGTGGAGTTGTTGACAAAAACCTCAGGCATCAACATTTAGCCAACAAGTATAAAAATCTGCAGTCACACCTTTTACAACCAGATAAACACACTGTTTAAATGTTCTTTTACATTATGATAAAAATGTTCCTCGTTGGCACTGTTTTGTAGACATTTTTAAGTTGTACAAAGACAGATGTGGACAGTGTAGAGCCGCCAACCCAATTAAAAAAAAAAGGGGACCTTATTACGCTTCAGTGTGATAGTTTATTGTAAAAATGTAAAAGCTATAAAAAATGTCTTTGTGGAATAGTAAATTTTGCCACAGTTTCATGATGCCTTACCACAGAAAAAACTAACCAGCAACATAAATGTCTGTGAGGAGAATGAGACAAGCTGCTAGCCTAGCCTAGCATGGAGATCTGTAGACATGAAACAATGCTTCCGCAAAATTTTAAATCAGTTTAAAAAACTAAATTTAAGGATCTAGTTTTGCATTACCTATAGATATGTAATAATATGTTATACTTTTCTAACTTTTGCACAGTCAATCACACAACAAAGCTAACACACAGTATGCTAACTGCTGCAGTCTTAAAGAGGTATTTGCCTTCTGGTCCAACTATCAAACAAAAACATCTCCCAACACCCCTTTGAGGTGGTTCATTAGTGGAACATTGCATGTGTTTGTACAAGACAAAGGATAACAAGCATAAGCTTTTTAAGTTTTAGTTGTAGATATTGGGGTCAACCCTAAAATGATATCCATAATGTGGCGTATTTGGTTAAACCTTTGTTGTCTTGAACGTACCACCTACTTCTCAGGTTATTTTAATTTGTATACGCTTTTTGTTGTAAACCTTATAACCTATAAGGCAATCAGTTATGTTCTGAAGACCTGACTGGGCTTTGTCAACTACAGAAAGTGTAGCACTGTTTTCACAGGCTGCAAAGGAGTGATGAGAAATACATCATGATAAATATATA
>JBAMHV010000006.1:24186796-24199374 GCA_037177535.1 Pseudomugil gertrudae | reverse complement strand
TATTTCCTAACCAGCAAGTTAGTGGTTCAAATCCCGGCTCTGGCGTCCACATGTTGAAGTGTCCTTGAGCAAGACACAGAAACCCCAGTTGCTCCCGGTGCTGCGTCACCGGTGTGTGAATGTGTGAGTGTTTGCGTGAGCGAATGGGTGAATGTGTCGAATAGTGTTAAAGTGCTTTGAGTGCACTGATGTGTAGAACAGCGCTATACAAGTACAAGACCATTTACCATTTACTATGGATGGATGATGAATGGATGGATGTACAATAACATGACCCTGTTCTGCATTGAGTTGAAACAATCACCAGTAATCTGAACTGGGATCAGAATTAAGATGACCAAAGCAACATTTGCACTACTTGCTGGGTATTGTCCCTGCCTCTTGCCTGCTAATTGCTGGGACAGGCGCCAGCTTCCCTGCCACTCTGAACAAGCGGCAGATAGTGGAAGGATGCTGTGTATTGCAGCACAGTTATATTCATGTCCATAGCGTAGCCTAGCATTCCACAGAGCTGCATCAGATTTATCATTAAAATGAACCCTTATTTACACATAACTCTTTCATGTGTTACAGAGATAGAAGTTACTAAAAGATGCATTTGCACAGTATTTGTGCCAAGCATTACTAGTATGATGAGATCAACTGGCTGATGCAGATGACTGACCTCTCTGGGTCTGTTTGTTTTTCTTCTTGTTGCCTCATATGCCAAGGATGGGAGATAAACAAAGAAAAGAAATCAATTCATTGGTTTTCCTAATAGTTATTTAAATGATTCTCTATTAATTGGTTTTATACTAACACAGTTGTGTGAACTGGATTAATGTAGGTCATTTGTTTAAATCAGATCTTAACTGACTTGAATTGAATGGAACAATGTAAATAAAAACAGTGTCTTTAGATGGTTTAAACGTCAATTTGTGTTTGAATTAACGTTCAATTAGTGTGCTGCTCGCCACTGCTGCAGAAATCCAGGTGTCTGCATAACAAAGACATTTTTATAACCCAGAGGTAAACAGGACCTACTCATGTTGTCCTGAAAGGTGCAGAGAGACGGCTGTTTGTGTCCTGAATGGGAAACACTGAGTCCTGTGTGTTGAATCGGCTGTTTTCCAGGTCATGCATTGCTCTGTGTGCGTATGAGTGGCTTTGCTGTGGGGTCCAAACGGTGGCCTTTACAAAGTATAAATGGCTTTTTGAGGGTCGGGGGCCATGCTCTTAGGTCTAGAGTTAGGGTCAGTGTTAATGGAAGAGTATTTGGCATTCGGGTTAGGATGAGCAGTAACAGCTGCATCTGCACGTAAACAGAAGTACAGAGATGTGTGTGTTGTTGTTGCAGGAGGAGTTCTGTTTCCCCGTGGAGTGTCTCTCTCTGACGGTAGAGGAGGTGATGCATATCAGACAGGTGCTGGTAAAAGCTGAGCTGGAGAAGTTCCAGCAGTACAAAGACGTCTACAATGCCATGAAGAAGGGAAAGGTAACTATCACATAGTGCTGTACACTGGCTCTGAATGAACTGGGATGTTTATTTTCAGCATTAAGAAAAAGAAGTACATTTATTTAGTCTGAGAAAAAGCCTTTTTGTACATATTTGTTTTGTTTTTTCCATCTTTATCTTTTCGTTGCAGCTTTGCTTCTGTTGTCGAATCAAGAGATTTTCCCTTTTCACCTGGTCCTACATCTGCCAGTTCTGCAAAAAGTAAGACTGCCTCAGAAACTGCCTCCTGTTTGCATTATCTATAAGCTTATTATAAAAAGATGTGTTATTCCTTTAACTAATCTCCTCTGTTTTATCTCCAAACCCTCCTGTTGCAGGCCTGTGTGCTCACAGTGCTGTAAAAAGGTACGTCAGGCAGGAATAAATCAGTCAGCCTGTGCAGAATGAAAAACAACACAGCCCAGTTACAAAAGTCAAACTTCAATCATTTGATTAAATATTCTTCTTAATAACTGTTATTAATGCCCTCTTTAATCTCAGATGCGGCTGCCATCCAAACCTTATTCCAGTCTGCCCATCTACTCCATTGGCTCGACCAACACTCTCCCCAGAGAGAGAGCAAGTGCCATGGCTGCTGTAGGACAAGGACTCTCTGTGGCTGGAGGCCCGGAGCCGTTAATGGCAGCAGGAGGGGCCGCTGCATCACCCACCCTGAAAGGATCCACAAAAGCAGCATCTACAGGAGCTGGAAAAGCTTCAGGAGCAGCAGCTGCTGCTAAAGCTGACAAATCCTCCAGGAGCCTACAGCGCCACGGCATTCAGAAGACCATGTCCAAGTAAGAGATGCGAGCAGCTTTATTCAGGTTGTCAGGAAACATTTGTTCTCATTTCAGTAAATTTGCTGCACAAACAGCAGTTGAAACAAGACCCTAAATGCTTCCAGTTTAAACCATCGAAGCAGATGTACTGAAATGTAATAATGAAGCACAGCAGTTATAAAAGTTACCACATTTAGGACATGTCCTCTCCATTCAGCTGAATGTGCCACTCTGATTCTCTGGACAGTCAATCGCTGACATCTGGTGGAGATTTTTAGAAATACCACAGCAGTGAGCAATCAGCTGGTCATAGTGCTTCACAGCTCTATCTGCATTTCTTATCATGCAAAGAAAAGACAATCTATGAATAACCAATAATTAGAATTTAATTTTAGATGGGTTATTAGGTAGGTTAATGTAGAGACATTGTGGTGCAGGAGGTTATCACTGTGGCCTCACAGCAAGAAGGTTGCTGGGAAATAAACTGCAGTAAAACTAGTTAAAGAAGTTACATTTTGAGTCCACATTGCAGATAAAATCACAATTCAAGTGATTTGTTTAAAGACCACCTTAAGCCTGGACAATGAACATGACTTCTTTTTCAGGAACTATGACTGACACCACCCCTTCCTGTTATTTCCTCCATGCAGGTTGTCAAAGCACGGCTCTTTAAAATCTCACGAAGAACTGGAGCTTCCCCCGGAGCTGATGGAGGACTGGGCCACCATGGAGGTGTGTGTGGACTGCAAGAAGTTCATCTCTGACATAATCGCTTCCAGCAAGCACAGCCTGTCACTGGCCACCAAGAGGGCTCGCTTAAAACGCAAGACGCAGTCCTTCTACTCCCCGAGAGGACGGCAAGACTACAGACCCTCTGAACGAACAATCAATGAAATTTAAAACAGTCAGAGAGAGCAGTCAGTCAGTCTGTGTGTCCATTTCTTTTTTGTTTGTTTGATTTTGGGCTGTATCCAGTATGTCCAACTTCTCCAAACAAGGACGTTTTTCTTTTTGTAACATCACTGATATTAAAGTTTATGATTATTGGCCACAAACTCTTGACTCTAAAGGGGAACGTCTTCTTTCTGGTGGCACAATGTGGACCAGCTCAACTCAATTTAACTCAAAGCACAATTCAGAGAGCGCTTGTGTGTAAACAGAAACTGAAAACTAATATTAAGCTGAACATTTTATATGGGTTATAGTTTTTTACCTCTGTATGTGTGTGTGATGAGTGATTCCTCAGTGAAAACATCACCGTCTCTCCTTTTTTTTTGTTTTTTTGCTCAGGGAGACCCTCCCTCTGGCACACCTGAAAGCATGATTCTGCTTATATATAGTACAGAAAACATTCCCCGCGTGTTTCTTTCCCTCCTAAAACTACAGCACAAAAACACTTAAAAAGAGTCATAAAAATTAAATCCTCCTTTGTGCCAAACAATGCTTCCTCATCGGTAAGCGATAGATCTGCAGAGGTGCTGATTAAAGTCTAACATAACGACATATCCGGATCTGTGTGGGCAGGTTTGGTCACGTTCAGTTGTCAGCAGTCTGATGCTCTGCAGATACAAAGGCAGCATATCAACATGGACAAATTAAAGTCAACAGGGGCTGAGCTACTTTTTATCTTTGGTTTTTCTGTCTTGGTATATTGTCTGTTTGATGGAACAGTCCAGGATTTAGATACATGTTCCCAGAGGCTGTGAAGTGCTCTTGAGTGCAGTGCTGTGGTTGTACAAGCAAACACGTTTAAACATTTTTACGATTCATGCTTGGGGTTATTAAGACTTGCCTTTCTTTAATAAAACAGGAATTATACTTTTTTATTTTAGAAATGACGTTGATCAATAAATGTGTTAATTAATTTCTTTCATTGCATTTCTTGACTTGTGTTTGAATGTTTGCATTGTGTAAAGATTAGTCATAATAAAATGCCTCATGTACAGATGATGTAACCCAGTTCAGTCTATATAGGCTGCAAAACACAACAACTCACACAGTAAGTCTTATTATAATGCCTTTATGATTTCTGTTTCTCATCCAAAGGCTCCTCCAGGCCTGGGTGTGTTTCTTTTTGCATTCTGTACCACATACATCACAGTCCTTCTGAGATATTTCTGCCTTAAAAGTTGCCTTTTATAATCACTCACACGGTAAACAGCCATCCACTGTTATTGTACATACTTTGTTTCTACTGTATTTTTTGTAGACCAGCTCTGTGTTGCCTCGATGAACGCAGCATTAATGGTGACACTACTGTAGACGTGCATCTCTGAGAGGGGAATACTCCCACTGCATTGTGTTCAGGTGAAAGTAGAGGAGGGTGAGCTGGAAGTCTGTAGAGGAAACCTTGCAGTGTGACAGACAGCATCATGCATGTACTACTGTGTAGCTTGTACCCTCAGTCTGTATTACCTTTAATCTGTAACTCCATGCAGAGAGTGCAACAAATGATGAATACAACAATAAAATTGAATGCAATATGTGACTGTTGCCCTATTACCTTTTTTGCATGAGTTAAAGGAAACAACTTCAGTGTATCTCATAGTAATAAGAGAAGCTGTGTCAATGCATTCAAGCTTGTAGACATTGTTAAAATTACCTGCTGAAGCTTAAACCGAGCATCGCAATGGGAGACAAAGATGATTTAGCAGCTTGTCATAATACATTTGATTCAAACAGCAGTTTCCTATTTGTTTTTATAAATGTAATAAAGGAGACTTCATTCTGGAAGGAAGTGTCTTGAAAAGTCCCATATTATCTAAGAAGCATCTGTTGCTTCATCACAAATGATGACGAGGCCACAGTGATGCTTTCTGGAATAGGAGCAGCTGAAGGAAAAGAATAGCTGTATGGCTTTAAAGTTCCTCTATAAGCTTCAGAAGTCTTATCAAATATTTATATATTTATAAATCAGTCAGTTTAAAAGGCTTAAATTGGTGTTAACATCTAGCAAAGGAACTGCAGAGGTTTAGTTTGTGGCTGAGAATCCAGTAATTTGACTTAGTTGAATGAATACACAGGATTAACCTCTTAAGGCCGAATGTATCATATTTGACACACATTGTTTCTGAGACATGTTGCATTACTTTATAGCAGAAACTTTACTCAAAACCTTGGTGTGCATCATATGATACTGGTGTCCTGCACCCTAGTGAATATCAGAAAGCAATACAACAATAATAGTTTTGACCTATTACATGGTAATAAATAGTAAATATATGAAAAAAAAAGTTTTTTCAGATTTTGTTAAAGTGTCAAATAAAGTTTTCAGATTTTAAAACTTGGATGTTTCTGCCCAGCTCTTCCTAATTCAGGCTTTAAAGGGTTATGCCTCCATTGCTTCATTTGGGTGAAGAGCAAGTTGTTGAGTCAGCAGAGCAACTGAACTTGATAAAAACTTTTCAGTTCCATGTCATTTAGTGTAAAACCCAAAACATTCCCAAAAAACACTACGTTTTCAGGGTGGCTTCGCTCACTTGCTTCCCCATTTTTGTTGCAACTTAACGAAAAGCTTTGGCTTGGTGCACTTAAGCCTTACTCCTTAACAAGATAAAAGTATTTTATGTTTCATTTGTTCTTTTCTAAATGTATATCCTTGTAATAGCTCACATTTAGTGTCTCCATCAGTCAATTTTGAATGAGTTATTAATAAGATAGCATCTATAAAAGGCCTTGTGCCATTATGGCAGCTGAGATGAAGAAGCCTCTGGTGGAAGAAACTTACTCATTATGTTGGCTAGTTTGCAGTTATTTTAATTCTGTTATTGCCATTTAAACCATGCAATATGTTTGCAAGCTTATGGGGCGTTAAAATAAATTTGTTAATTGATCAAATAATTATTAGCTTATGTTATAACTTATATGACTTTATTATACAGTTGCTATTATATTGCTATAATAGCTATTGTCTGTTATTTTCGTTGACTTATATCTGCAGTCTGACATGATGCCATTGTGACGACTGGACCTGCAAACATCCATCATGTCCTATAAAGAGAACCGTGGCTTTGTTTTCTTCCTCTGCCTGAGACCGGAGAATATTATTCATCCAAATACATCAAATACATAGTTACTTTTCAGGAATTAATCAGTAAAGCGAAAGTTTAAAATAAAAAATTAAACGGAGAGCGTCCCGTTTCCATGGTGATATGTAAATCCTCACTTCCTGTGTGTAGTTGCGCCTTAGTGACGGTGTTTCTTTCTATGGTTTATGTATTTTATTCTCTCTGACAGCTCCATACTTTAAGATGAAGTGAAGTAAGTGGCTTTTGTTATCTATAGAAACCGAAAGATGTCTAACAATGCGTATTAAGCTAGCTCCGTACCGCGGATAGTTTCTGATGGTAACATAAAAATGAAGACAGCTCTGTTATAGCCTTCTGTTTTGTGCCTGAATGAATCTTAAATGCACTATAACCTGAACAAGTGAACATAATATGACGTTCTTTAACAAGTTTACACCACAGGAAGTGAACCAATTGACCACTAATTTAATGACAGCTTGTATTTGAACAGCCTTCTCCATCAAACTGTTCACATTTTGACATAAGCAGACCAAAACTAACACGTAACAAGTTGATGATGCTTAGTCATTTTCATGTTGTGGTGTAACCAACACTGTTGTTTCCTTTTGTTACAATAATCTTTTTCAAATAAAGAAATTACTACTGCATGATGACTATTTAATTCCCTACATTTTCTATATATCATATCAGTGTGATGTGAACTTTTTACCTGAATAATCACTTTGTGATCCAAAGGATGTCTTTATCCAAGATTCAGAGTCTTAGAATAGTAGTCGTACTGGAGGACTGTTCACAACTCCTGGACATACTGGGGCTTTTCAAGCTGGTAAAAGAATGGTGAGTAACTCTAGAACCACCATAATGTTGCATTTACTCTTTTTCATTTTAAAAAAGGGATTTGATTTGTGTTTCTGCAGTGAACCAATCTCACAACAGATGGTCCGCCTATGTTTTGAACTGAAGGAGAAGCAAAGTTTCAGCTCTTTCCTGCAGGTTGTGGAGGAGAAAAAGGAGCAGAAAAACAACAAGGCGAGAAAAAGGTTCACTGCTGTCTCAAATAATAGTAATAATTATATACTTAATCATAGGAGGAGTGTGTAGTCAAACATCTGTGTGTTTATCCAGAGAGATAGACTTAGAACTGGAACGGAGAAGATTAAATCTACACGGACTACAACAGGAGATGCATAACAAGTTTGAAGAATTACAAGTGAGAAATTAAGAGTCTGTCTAAGTATGAAGTACTTGTAAAGGGAGCAATATGAAACCCTTTCCTGTGCTATCTCCATCTGTAGAAATTGTCCAGCTACTGTGGACATCTGAATAACGTGGCTGCCCTCAGGAAAAAGACTATACAAGTAATACGTTCGCAGAAGTCAATGAAGAACAAGAGCTGTGTCGCTGAGAAGAGGCTTGAGGCTGAACTGGAGGTAAATCAATTAGCTATCTCCTCCACCTAAGCCTGAGTCGATGTAGTTTCACCCCTTCCAACAGGACATTTATACAGGTTAAACGTCTCAATCACAATCTTTTGACTTCATTTCTCTCAGCTACTGCAGAAAAAAATGAAAGAAGAGAGGAGAGTTCATGAAGAGTCAGAAAAGTTCCTGAAAAATCAGCATAAGGTGAGTACAGAAACACTATTGTTTGGAAATCTTAAAACTGTGTTTCATAAATACTAGCATTACTTTAATGCTGTTTGGACATCAGGAATTTAATGCAGTTTAGCTGAAATCTAGCTCTTTGACAAAGTCCTACTATTCAGAACTTACATGTAGTAATGTTTAGATAACCAGCTGTTTAGTGACATAATCAAGTAAAAAAAAGTCTAGATTTCTGCTGAGATCTATTGAGCAACCAAAATAAACCATATTGTGCAGTTTTGGGTGACCTCATAGTGGTCAAGTGTCTGTTTCTGGAGCAAGATAGATATTGAGCAGGCTAGAGAGGCTAATGGGATAAGGTAGGATGACATTCAAGTCAGCAAAGTATAAATCTCTGGTCCTAAAGAAAGGCAAACTGGTCATTAAGTTCTGGTTTCAATCTCAGGAGCACAGATATGTACCATCTCAGGGCTGGCCTATGAATATCGACAAAACAGGCCCACCAGGCATATGCAAGACATGGGTTTACCACTGTGGGGTTCTGCCTTGGATACAGCTTCTCCGTGAGGTCCTAATGTCCACCATTACAGACTTCAGAGTCAGTTGCTATCTGAAGAGATGGCTGAGCCTACCACAGAGCTTAAGTAATAGAAACCCATGTAAATCACCCCCTAACCCTAACAATCATTGTTAGAATGGAGAGTTTGGTTAGCAATGATCAATAGACTGTTATAAATGAGGGCACAATACTCACAGACAGAAGATGGAAAAATGCAGGATTGTCTGATGCGTCTCCATTTCACCTCCACACAGTAAGATCAGAATCAGGTGGAAACGTTTTGAAATCATGGATCCATCCTGCCTTGTATCAAGGCTTCAGGCTGCTGATAGTTTTATGATGTGGGTGACATTTTCTTGGCACACTTTATGTCCCTTTAATCCCAATATCATAAAATTCAATCACCTCAGCCTGTGTACTGTACCCAACCATGTCCATCCCTTTATGAGCACAGTGTAGCATCTTCTGATGGACACTTCTAGCGGGATGATGCACCATGTCACACAGCTCACATCATCTCCACCTGCATTCTTCAGCATGATCTCAGTCCAACAGAACAGCTTTTAGATGCAGGGCCACAGAGATTCTCCAACATCTTATTAAATCTATGACACCAAGAGTTAAGACAGTTAAGACAGTTCTAAGGTATAAGAGAAGATAAATCAGTAAGGTGGACCTCATAAAGTGGCTGGTGAGTTATCACAGAAAACCTGCTGGATTGCGGTCCCCATAGGACCAAATTAAGTACCCCTTTATTAAACTATACTATAAGAATTGATTCACTAAACTACATGCCTCAGTGTACTTAGGCAGACACTGAACCCTGCATTACCCCCTGATGTTCCTGTGGAGATGTGTGTATGGGTCACTGTGACATGTAGCATAAAGAGATGTGAGGGGTCGCCATGACTTAAAAATAGCTAAATAAAAACATATCCATTTACCTTGTCTTGCAGCAGCAGTTGTCTTTGTTCTGGTCATTGTAAGTTTGAATGAATTGTTCATGTTCAGCATGCACTGTATGTGATGTTCAGGAGCTGCAGCAGGATCTGGAGGACCGGCAGCAGCGCACCAAGCAGAAGCTGCAGGAGAAGGAGGATCAGCTCAACAACATATCCTGCAAAAAAACACTGCACTTAGATAGAATGATGGAGAAGAGGAGGGTGGTGAGCGACTCCCGATGCTCAGCAGCTGTCATTGCTGTGGACTGATAGGTGATTAATTGCCAGTTTTCAGTTGAAGGTGATGGAGCAGGTGGTGATGGAGGACATTGAGGAGCAGGAGCAACTGCGCCAGAAACAGGCAGAAGTCACAGCTGCTATCAAGGTACACTACTACACTTTTGCACATCTTATAGTCTAATTTTGTGCTCAGTGTGACTGATAGTGTCCCGGTCTGTGCAGCTGCAGGTCTGGTGGAGACGCTGCATGTTCCGCCTAGGCCTCGGCCCTTTTAAAAAAGTGGAGAAGAAAAAAGACAAGACAAAGAAGAAGAAAGAAAAGAACAAAAAATAATATTTTCCAACACTGTTTGCTTGTGTGATATCATACTAATAAACCAGTCCAGCATACACGGTGTGTTAGTCTTTATAACAAAACAAGTGCAACCTGATGTTCTGCTGCAGACCACACCGGCTGCCACTCTTGCAGCTAAGAACAGGAAACGGAGGCTACAACTCACACACACTCACCAACACTGGACAATAGAAGATGGAGACATGTTGCTGGTCTGGTACATTCACATGGTAGCATCAGAATTTGGTGGAGACGTTTTCTAACTGCTTGCTTAGGCGACATCATACGATTTGATTACCTCTAATCGAACATACTGAGTCCGAGTTTATCATTTCTTTATTAAAAAAGCAAACCAACATGGTAGACTCCCTTTTACAAATGAGCACAGGTTACAAAGAGAATATCTGAATATTTAAACGTGTCACAATAGAAATAATCACATTATCATGTTAATTAAAAAATCTTTTATTTTTACATGTACAACATTTCAAACAATGAGATATTTTCTAAACAGATGTAAAAAAAAGTTCTATTTTAGTTTGAATATATGTATATAAAAAGTATAAGATATTTTACAGTAATAAAGACTACTAACTAGTCTACTGTTAATGACCATAGGTCATACACTTCATCATTACTCTTAATGCAAAAGAGATTTCAGTCTCAGCAACACAGTGTGTTTGTGCAGTAAAACAAATAAACCTTCTACCCATCACACAGAAATGAGTGATTTCAAACTCATGAAGAAGTTTCCGGGCAGAAGCTCCCACATTTACTACAGCATTGCAACACAGGAAAGCTGGCTAAGGAGAAGGAAGAAGCTTTTTAGGTTCTTTCGTCTTCACTGTGTGATGGAACTTTTCCAACCATACAAGGATGGAGCTGTGTGAGGTTATGGGCAATACCAGTATCCCGTCATGTCATGAGATCAGAGCACGAGTGTCTGTCAAGTCAAAATCAAGGAACTAAAACAAAATGCCAAAAAATTCAGCAGGACCTAATTTATATTTTTAACACTGCCCAGCTTCCTACACTCTTTTTTATTTTATTAAGTTAACATAGATTCTAATTATTTTCTGTTTTATGTAATGTTTTAAAATTGTTACATTACAGGTTTAAATAATTTATAAATACTATTAAAAAATACTTGATTTGAGGCTAAACGGTAACTATAAACAAGAAAAATAAAGAGTAAACAGAATGTAGACAACTGAGTCGTAACCCTGCCGTAAACGATGGTGTAGCGTATCAACTCCGTGTGGCCAAAGCAGCACGCTTGAGTTTCAGTTGAATGGCTGCTTCTGCTCAACGTGCATGTAGTTGTTGTCTCCGATAATGACGAAGTTGAGGTGTGAGCTGTCAATGTTGACATTCAGTTGCTCGCCTGGGTGCATTGCATGGCAGTGAGGAGAGGCTGGAGGAAAGGTTTGTGCTTCTCCCTGCGGTCCGTGGCAGCAGCTGCACCTCTCCTCTGCTGTGATAAATCAGGAAAGCACAATGTAAACGTGTGTGAACTGGGTATATGCAAACAGCACAGGTTAACCGGGACTTTAAGCTATTACTCACCATGCTTAGGCAGCTCAGATCCCTTCATCAGAGGCTGACGTTCAGCCACTGCATAAGGGTTGGAATCCCCGATGACACAGTCGATCAGGGTGGAGTTGTTTATGTTGACGATCATAATGGTTGATGGAGAGTTCCTCAGCGCTTCTATCAGTGAGCCAACAAAGTGAGGAAGGGAAAAAAAAGGGAAGTGAATCTAAAAATAGGTAGTTGTTTTCCAGGAGTGACATAAATGTAGAAATGCTGTCACAATCAGAGTTCCTGATTACGCAGACAGTGCCAGTTTCTATGCTGATAAAATACTATATATGTACATCTATGCTAATGCGTTCCAACTAATAACATGTTTAAAAATGCATTTTCAACATACCGGTATATAAAAAAGAAGATAATAATTATCTACTTATATAAACAAAGTAAAAAACAGAAGAGTGTGTTACCTGGTGTAGGTGTCTCCTCTTGGGGTTTGATTTGAGCTGTGAAGGGAGAGAGAGAAGATTTGTTTTTCTTAATGACAAAATACCAACGAGGCAGAAGAAAACATGAATATATAAATGCATGATCTTCACAGTTTGTGTATCTGGAAGTGCTCCTGATTACTGTCTGCTCTGTTTTAGTTTTTATTATAGCAGCTGCTTCTGTTAAGGTGTTGCAGCTGGTTTTCCTATGTTTGCTGTTTGCTGTTGTTTCCTAGCTTTTTTTTTTCTTTGTGTCATCTTTCTACTTTTCTCCCCTGTTTACTCTCCTTTATTTCCCCCCTTTATCTGCTTCAGCATTAATGTGTAAACTGAACAATAAAGCAAATTTAAAATAAAAATAATACTTAACCCTACTGAGTTCAGTGTGTCTTATTTCATAAACAGTTTTTTAGACATTTTGCATCACTTTATGATAAAAAAAAACAAAAGTCCTTCTGCTCCTTACAGATACCAGGAAGTAGAAAGTAGACACATCACATGCTAAAAAATAGTATGTATAATAATATAGATAGATAGATAGATAGATAGATAGATAGATAGATAGATAGATAGATAGATAGATAGATAGATAGATAGAT
>JBAMHV010000006.1:24168221-24179838 GCA_037177535.1 Pseudomugil gertrudae | reverse complement strand
TACATCACTCACATGTATGGAAGGAAAGATGACAACAGACCCCAGGTTAAAAAAAAGCGAAGTTCTCCTTTAAGTTAGACTTACATGAGTATATTAGTCTAATTAAAATGTTAAATATAGAAAAAAATGGCATAATCACAGCATTTCATAGCAACAGCAGTTTTATTGATCCTTCAAGACATTGTGTTACACAAACACTGGAAAGCATTGCTTCAGATGTATGAATATTACATTAGTTTTAGCTTAGCTTTTCAGGGATACATTAGTTTATTAGTTTATGAACTGCCATCAGCTACCCACGACTTTAAGGGGAAAAATCTAAATGCTTATTACTAAATATCCTCAATCTTATTTTAACATATTAAGTGCTACAACAAATTGATTATTTTCAATGCACATATTGCCAATAAATTCAAACATTTTGAACTCTTAGCTCCAGCTATAGCAAAGTAAATTCACAAAATGTTTGACAGAAACATCAACCAGCAGCATTTAGTAGTAGATTTGATACCACTGCTTTAGGACTCAGTGTGAAACTATCTTTAGGTACAACTGCATCAGTAAAAAGTTACATACAAAGCATACAGAATATCCTCCAGGTCATAAAGGCTTCATGCATTCTTTCCAGCTGTTTGTTTTCAGTACCTGGATTTTGTTTGAAAGCCTGTTTGTATCAAGACCTTTTTGAGTAATTCAAAGGTGTATCAGAGGTCATGATAGCTCAGGTTCAGGTTGCAGATGATCCCAAACAGTAAGGCACAAGCAGTGGCAACATCTTTGAGTCCTTGTACACCTTCACATCCTCTGTTAAGCATGGTGCACATCTACACCTGATTTGATGCCGGTGACAATCTAATTCAAATCCCCAGTTTTATCTGGCTCCTCACTCTAAAAACAAGCAAAAAATGATCATTTAGTAAAAGCTTTTTCACTACAAACATAATCCACAGGCATCATTTGAATAACTTTGACAACTGACTCCACTAGGAAGCGAAGACAGTTAAATAACGACATCTTTTTGGTGGACAATGTAGCAAAGCAGTATGATGGTTAGCACCCAGTGCTTCACAGCATAAAGGTTGCTGGTTCCAACCTCAGCTCAGTGGCCTTTCTGTGCAGAGTTTCTATTTTCTCCCTGTGTATGTGTGGATTCTCACCAGGTCCTCAGGTTTCCTCCCACAACACCTGCTGCATGGTAGCTTAATTCAGTGGTTATCAAACTTTTTGAGCTACCTGGTGTTTGTGAACCCCACATCCATGCAATGATAAATTGTTTGTGTGATTTATAAAATGTGCAGAATCCTCTGAATGAAACTATCTGAATGTCAAAGTGGTTTTTGGTGGATTCAGTCCACCGCTGTGACAAGACCCCTACAGACCCAAAATCAGCTTCTCTCAAGGAGAAAATGTTCAATTCAGGGTTTTAATAAAACGTGTATTAACTTTATTGTTTATGCATTTATGTGTTAACAAATGAAGGTGATAATTTAATAGATTTATCTCTGCATTGAGGAACACTGAGGGAGTCAGTACCTGCAAGTATTTGTAATCCATTTATTGCTATGGACCGTAAATAAGTCTGAAATTAAGTTTGATGATGATTATTTATTCATTGGCAACAAAGACAGCAAAAATCACAAAGTTAAATTAACTTCCAGGTTTCTTTTGTTCATCGGAGCTTTAACCTGGAAACTCTTCACAAGTTTACACCATTTTTTAAGACAGTGCATGCAGTAAGAAATGAATAAATATGCCCCCCTGTACAGTAAAGTAATAATATGCTTTATCTGGGTGTTTGGTCAGTGTTGTGTAAATATCTATTTCATTTGCTTAGTCTTTTTTGTTACCTTTTAAGGACTTCCTGTCTTCACATGAAAGGAAAAGCTGCGTTTGCAGCAGTTTCATAGTGATGCCTTATACATTGCAAAAACAAAAACCTTAAAACAATCATTCATTTAAAGTCATTCTGTATCCACCTTCTGAAAATGATGCTAAAGCAGGAATGCAGGGGGAGCCAGCCCTCCAGTGACTCTGGACTGCACCGGAAAGCAGCGTGAGTTCAGCCAAACAACCAGCAGGAGCAGTCAAGAGTTAAACTCAGTTAGAGAGCCAGCACAGCTTCCTGGATGAAGCAGAGAGGCCTGGAAGGAGCGAGCAGGAGCTTTATGTGTTAGCTGCTCTCAGGAGAGGAAGGTGTTTGCAGTGACACCAGCTGATGATAGCAGGTTTTACCCCCCAGCCTGTCGACACATGTGTCCGTACCTCAGAAATAAAAGCGCTGCGGGCTGCGGATCTGGACTCGGGCTGTTCCTGCACACACACACACCTAAGGTAGGTCCCGATCCCTTCAGCCATCACCGAAGCTGTTTGGGAAACACACGTTTCAGCTTTGACCTACAGTATGCGAAATGCAACCTTGAAGGGATTGTTGATGTGTTTTATATGTGTGATCTGCTTGGATGCGTTACTGCGTAGAAGGAAAAGCACTGCACATGGATCACAGAGGTGGAAAATGTACGTTAAGGCAGGAAAACAAAACAAAAACAAACATTTAAAAAAACACAAAGTGTCTCGTGTTCTTTTAAAGTGTTTAGTTTTATTATAACGTGTCCATGTTTGAGTCTAAATGTGTGTTATTGGGCTGGAAATCCTCAGAGGAAGAGGACAGGGAGTGAATGCAGCTGTATAAATGAATTCAGCCTCACACCTCACACACACACACACACACACACTCCCAGCTGGCTCCTTCCACAGCACAGTGGCATTCTGTGTACAAACAGCAGCAGCTTTTTTCTCCAGGCAGATATGGCTTTCCCTGTCTCCACCTCACCGGTCAACAATGATGCTTTGATCCCCACCCTTCCTCAACCCTCCTCTGTGGAAGACCTCGATCCGTGAGGACTGCTAATCCCTATTTCACACCTTGCTTAAGTAATCAGAGCAGAAGTTTGAATGTGGGAAAGAAACATTCAGATTTCCGAAGGCCTCTGCAGACAGAGATGCTTTTCATTTAAACTTAATTATACATGCAGGTGTTCTGGTTGGAAATGCTTCTGAACCACTGTTCAGACATAAATCTGCCATATTGAACTCCTTCTTCATTCTGCATTACTGCCTTTTATTTGTCACTAGAAGAAACCCTGATCTGTAGTTACGTGGTTAATTTCAAGATGAGCTGCAGAATTGCTGCCAGACAAAAGCCTCACTGTTATTAAAGATCATATTAGAGTTGCTACTAAGAGAAGCAGGCTGTTATTTTCCCATGAGAGACAACAGGGCTGGTTATGTGCTCAGGCAGGACAGGACAAGCTGACAGAAATGTGGGATGATGACTTCAGCCAGATCAGCTCATCTGTCTGAAAGTGGAGCGTGAGGATCGACTATGACTGTGCAGAAATGTCAGTACGTGTCACTTCACCACCAGCGGTCTGCCTGTAAACGGATGCTGATCAATAGCACATAATAAAAGAGAGCTGAGTGAAAAATTTAGGACACTAGTCGTGGTGACGGCCGCCATATTGATTGAACTGCTTCAGAGTTTCCTGCCAACTTTAACTGCGCATGGAGACAAAGAGCATTGTGTTGGGTAATGTGTGATTCCAGCAGCCACTCGGGCTGCACAGTGTGTTTTCAGCCGCACAGTTTCTTGTGTGACCCCGTTTTGGGTCTAACCAGTGTTATCCGGGCGATTAAACTCCAATCCCAGATTATAGACATATTTCTCAAGCTTCTTGGGATTGGAAACAACATTTTGGGAGCTTTTGTGATTCCATTTAATACCAGATGGATTTCCATCATCCTGTGATACCACCTACGTCTGTAATGTACACCCAGAAATAATGACAGCTAAACTAATATGTATGCACATTTCCATCTTTATGCTGATGTAATTCTGATCCATTTTCTATTTACTGTTCTACCTTTTTGTTTTTAATGTTTCCAAGAATGATCAAGTCTTGCTTTCAGAATAAATATGGAGCTTTTTCCTTATTTGGTAAACACAGACGTTAGACCTAAATATGGCAGCCATATATAGAGAAAGAACAGAGGAAGATTTTGCAGTGTAGTGAAATCATCAGCGTTGTCAAACCAGTTATTAAAAACAGCCAAAGTTTCCAAAAAATCAGCGTGTTTATGTGAACAGGAAGTGTTACTGGTCTGAGCACAGAGGCCTTCTTTCTGCTTTTAGGAAGATGGAGGCTGCTGATCCTCTGCATCATCAGCTGAAGCCATAGACGCAGCCTGATTCCTCCATCCTTTCATTGCTTCCTGCCTGCCTTGCCCCACCATGGCCAGCAAGAGTCCAAGACTGAGCCAGGAAGCCCTGGATTCGGCAGCGGTGACATCTGAGCTTGATGCCGACCCCCAGATCGCCACTGAGATCTTTTGCAAACTGTGCCTCAGCAAGCAGCCAGCTGGAGCCTCCAGGAAGCTGCAGGGCTGCACGTGCATGTACTGCACAGCGGTACGCTAGCTGTCTGTCCATGTCTGTTTGTCTATGTCTGTCTGTTAATCTGTCTAATTGTTTAAATATCTCTGTATGTATCTCTCTATATATCTCTATCTAGAATATATTAGATGAAATCACAGTAAACATATTCATTAGTTATCTTGGTTATAATATTTTCTATAAAATAATGATGATGAATAGGATGTAAAATAATATCCAAACAATGAGACAAATCTTTGTCTCTAATAGAACTTGCGTTGCTTGTTTGCTCTGTGTAGACAGCAGTGATTTCATTTTGGACTATTTAACTTGGATGATTTAGTTGGAATTAGAAGCTCCTGCTTGTTGCCACATTGCATGCTGTTTTGCGTGTTAAAAACATCTTTTCAGGGCTAAATTTAGCCGTTCCTTTTTTCCATTTTAGTGGTTTCAACACGGGACTGGCTCTCCCTCATATATACTCTTTAAATGGGGTTTTTGGTGATTCTTCCCAGCTTTTCATCATTCCTGACTTTCAGTTTCAGGCCTGTTGGGTGTGGCAGCAGCTCTGTTTTAGCCGACGGAGCTGTATTATTTCTCGCAGGTCCAGCATGTGCCAGCCTGGCTTATCCAATGCTGGATTCCAGATAGTGGCGGGCAGGTGTTAATCTCAGGCCCAGGTTATCAGCTCTGCACGCACAAGGTCACACAAACGAGACACACACACACAAAAGAGTGGAAACTCCTCCAGTAAACACTCTTTATCTCTGTTGTTTGAATCTGAAATGCTGCTTGAGTTTTGTCTCACCGGTTCTGCACAGAAAGTCTCAACACATGACGAGTGCATGTTTGCACACGCCAAACAAAACTTTCTTCTTCTACAGAAAAGTGATATTTCAATGTATTTTTTCTCTTACTCAAAAATAATCTGCCTTTATGCAACAATCACTTAGTTCCTCCTTTTTTTTTCCAGATTTCATAGTTGAGGGAAAACATGACGGCTGACGTGTGAATGCCGATAAGGAATTAGTCTCTATGTGGCATTCAGGTTGCTGTCTTCACCACCGTTTATTTTATCACTCCCCCCTCTTTGTCGTAAGCTCGTTGACACAGTGCATATTACTTTTCACACGGGGTGCGCGGCACAGACAAATTCCTGTTTGCAGTGACATGACGTTTGTAGCATCATAGTCTCACCGATGCATGAAGTATCGCACCTAATGCTGCCATGTTGTCCTTCTCCCTCCAGTGTTTGCAGCAGTATGTTCAGCTAGCCATCATGGAGGGTGGAGGGGCGCCCATCACCTGCCCAGATATGGCTTGCCAGAAGAGCGGCGTGCTGACAGAATCGGAGGTACACCCTTTTCTATGAAGTCAGCAGTTCTCCTTCGCTTGTGGGACATCCCTGGAATTTTTAGTTTGCTGGTTCAGCCAGTTTGTTTCTGCTTTATGTGCTGCAACCACACATCTAAAGAAACAAGAAGTTAATCTGCATGTTTTTTATCTATCACGATATGAGGCGATTATTAACAACAGACCAGACAAATGTGACGCTTCACTGATAAAACACCAGCTCCTGCAACCTTTCTCCTTCCTGAATGTGACTTCATGAAGATAAAGGAGGAAAAACATCATTAGCTTGTATTTGTTTACATTAAGCAGGAAGCTTGTTATGCTCATGCGCCTTTTAGCTGAATTTCATGACCGCATGATGTAATTAACCTCTCTGTGTTTTGGAAATAATGCTGCTACCAGGTCACCCAGCGTTTCCCAGTATCAGTTTTTCAGCAACGCTAAGCATCAATGCTTCACTGTCCACACCAAGTACATTCAGGTTCTCACAGTGGCTTCCTATGTGTGTGTGTGTGTGTGTGTGTGTGTGTGTGTGTGTGTGTTCTGTGATTGCAGCTGGCTGGCCTGGCTGCAGCAGATCAGGTGAAGCTGTATCGGCGTTTGAAGTTTGAGAGAGGTGAGTACTGCTGCATTCCTGATCAATGCTGATAGGCGCTGACCTATATCAGGTTGCACAAACAACCCGAAGTGTTTACGCTCACGTGTTGGGGATGCTGTGTGCGGCTCGCTGCCCTTTTTCTTCTCTTCCACCTCCTTTTGCTCTGACCCCGTGTCCACCCTGAGGCATAGCTTTATAATAAAAGAAACCTCCAGAACATAATGAGCAGATATCCATGTTGGTCTGCTGGTAAATGTGACAGAATGAGCCTCTCGGTGCAGTCAGGTTGTGCAAATGTTCATGATGGAGCACAATGTCCCAATGTTTACATGTGCAAACAGAGGTTTGGTTCTTTGCAACCAAACAAATATATTTAAACCACTTAAACTGTTATTGTTTACTATAGCCATAAATCAGGGCTCGTATTATCGGATGTATAAAGAAGTTCAAAGTACAGGCTGTTTTGCTAAACTGCTTCCCCGCTGGTATGACTCACAATGAAAGTATGTGGTCATAAAGAGTCTGAGTCAGCATGCGGTGGCTGGTCTTCTGTTTTGTTGTTTTGGTTGTGACATGTGGGATCATTCACAATCTGAATCATGTTATTTAGCTGATCTATAAACCTTTGTTTGCCTTCACATCGGTTGAAATGAAGAAAAATGTGTGTTGGATGTTTTTAGTCTCGCTCTACAGCAGGTCTGCTAATCAGCAACTGTTTTCCTGTGAAACTGGGATCAAAGTCCTTCCAGTTCTTGTGATGTCTCGGCTGTGATTGACATGCAGGATTTTGAGCAAATGGATATATACTCGTGGATGTTAATGCAGCTGCCATGTTGGTCAGGTGGGGGTCCTTAATGCAGCTGCCATGTTGGTCAGGTGGGGGTCCTTAATGCATAAAGCCTTTGAAGGCAGTTCTACAGGTTTAAGTTTACATTTTAAAAAGGGTTTGCAGCACGTTTGGCTTGTTCAGATCATAAATCTATTTGGGGCATAAAATACTTCTATTAAAAACAGGAATTGTAATATTAGTATTCTTTACTTTATGTAGGCTCGCTTTTACCAATCTAATTTTCTTAATATTTTAGAAATAAATGAAACATTTTGTGGGTCATACAGAGTGAGTGATGTAGGACATTAAATTAAACTTAATTAATGTATATTTATACAACAGTTGTTATTGTTAATAATGCTGTAATAAGTAGGTGTCAACTAAAGATCTATGTCAGGAGATGGTGTCCATGTTGATGCTGTAAATAGACAGAGGAGGAGGAGTGTATAGATGGGTATTGATAACTGTGAATAGATGTATCAATAGTGTCTGATGACACGCTGTTCAGCTTTGTGTACAACTGGGTATGCAACAAAAACAGTGGCTGGTTGGGTTTCTGAGTTAGATCAAACTGAATGAGCTACAGTAGCAGACTGGAGCGTGGGGGGGCAAACAGGAAGCACCGTGATGATCTGAAATGTTTGCACAGGCAGTAATGCTTTCCTTTTCCCATCATCTGTTCCATTTTATATATAAAAAATCTGCTTACTTTCTGAGTTTAAGAGACATAAAATCTGTTATATTAAACATATAAAATAAATATATCAAGCCTAGCATTTATTCTGCAGATCTGTCCCAGTAACTGTAACAATCTAATTCAATTCAGCTTTATTTGTGTAGCGGCAGTCACAACAGTCATCTCGAAGCAGGCAGTCTCATACATTACAATTCATTGTTGTCACATTAGAATACAATTCAAATAAAACTCATATAATCCACATTTATCCTGCTTATAATATGTCTACATATAAACCAGTTCATAAAAAAAATTGCATCAAAAAAAGGACTCTAACAATTGACTCTTGTCTTCCATCTGGAGTATGCATGAGGTGGTGGGCCAGAATGAAGAGTAATAACCCTCCAGCAGAACCAGGATGGAGAGCTATCTGCTTGGAGATGGAGAGGACAAGTGCTCTATAGTCAGGGATAGCTGAGGAAAGGAAAAACACAAGTTAATGACAATAATGATGTCTCTACATGGACAAAAAGGAATAAAGAGGAAGCACTGGAGGGAGTGCTCAGTGCATGATGGGACTCACTCTCCGTAAGACTCACCCAGCTAGTTCTAACTACAACTTATAAAGCAGGTGTCTGCTTTTTGAAGCCAAACTGGTTCCACAGAGAGGGCTCTGGTTAACTGAGGGTTCTGCCTCCCAGTCTACTTTTAATCCTCTCTGAGCCACAAGTGAAACTGCAGTCTGAGGGTGAGGTGCTCTGTGCACTGTGGGGAACATATGCAACTAGAAAAGCACTCTGAGAGCGCAGACCTCCGCCAAGCAGCGCCATGTTACTAAAAAATTCAAAGTGATCCAGAATCCAGGATCTTTTCCGGATCTCCCCTAAAAGTTAATCATTTATTCCCAGTGACACTCCCAACATATCCTGAAAATTTCATCAAAATTCAACAATAACCTTTTGAGTTATGTTGCTAACAGACAAATAAACTCTGGGGAAAACATAACCTCCTTGGCGGAGGTAACTATGAAATCGTTTCATAGCCCTAAGTGGAGCTTTGCCACTAAAAGCTTTACATGTGAAGAGGAATCTGAAATAAATGACATTTTAAAATAAACCATTGCAGACAAAATCAAACTGGAGAAATATGATCCCTGCTGGTGGTTCCCATCAGTCACTGCAGCTGGGAGGCTGTTTACATCTCATCATACTGACTGGGATTTATCTGGATATGTGTCTACATGTATGTGTGAGCATGCACACATGATGTTAGCATGCAGCTCTAAACAGCAGCCTAATATGAGGCTGCTGCAAAAAACACACAGATAACTTGGTTTATTGTGGTGCACAGCTCTTCGCTTTCACACTCACAGTTTAGGGAACAATCATCTGCAGGCTGAGGATGTTTGAAAGAAGGCTTTTCATGTTTTTAGATGCTTTTCTCACACTTCCCTTTATACACTTCCCCTACAGAAGTGAAGCTCGACCCCAGTAAAGCCTGGTGCCCGGTGCTTGAATGCCAGGCGGTCTGCAGCGTGCAGCCGAGCACCGAAGGCCGACCCGCCGCCGTGCCCTGCCCCACCTGTCACGCCAGTTTCTGCTCCAGCTGCAGGAGTCCTTGGCAAGACGGCCACATCTGTCCTGAACGCCAGCCGATGATCTCGCCCTTGCCCTCTCATGAAAGCAGGTCAGTCAGTCAGACAGACGGTCGCTTTGGGTGGCTGCCCACCGCCTGCAGCCACGGAGGCACGCTTTGAAAGTGACACTCTGCTAAAAGCAGGACAAGAGTGCTATTTCAGGCCGCGGAGGGACCTGTACAGACCCATTGGTTACTGCTGGGAACAAGCTTGTAAACAAATCATGATGAGAATAAAAGTATTTTTTGTTGAAATTATTTTTAATGTTTCCATTAAAAGGCCTGACCTGCTGCGGGGGGCAGAAACCTTCCATAGAGCATATAACTCACCTCCCAGTACCAATCTGGGCTGAATCATAACATTATATCTGGATTAACAGCTCATTATTTCACAACACAGGCCTCGCTGTACAGCTCAGTAACTCTGCTGCTCCGAGCTGTGGCTCTGCTACATTTACTCTTGTCATCAGGGAGCTGCAGAGTTATACTGGAATTCCACTGTCTCTGTGCCAAAGGGGGGAGGAGGAGGAAGGGGAGGCTGGGTGGGCACGAGCAAGTTAGTTCACAGTGCAGCAGGAGTCCGAGCGCTGCATTGAAGCAGTGCCCTCTGCAGTGGAGGATGCAGAAGGGATCAGTAATACATGCAAACTTTTTTCTGCTTTTACAGCTTCGCCTCAGTACTGTAGCACATAATCGTTTACCACCTGATCCAAGTTAAAAATAACCAACCCTTTTCAAAGCGAGTCCTGACGCTTCACTTTGCTGCTAAACAAACATTTCACATGTTGTCTTGAGACCCCCAACACGTTCTCTGTGTCTTCCTCCTGCTCTCACAGCGGCCCCGACCCGTCCATCAAGCAGTGTCCCATGTGCGGGATCTACATCGAGAGGAACCAGGGTTGCGCACAGATGCTGTGCAAGAGCTGCAAACACACTTTCTGCTGGTACTGTCTGCAGAATTTAGATGTGAGTCTCTCCCTCTCACCAACCTCACAGATGAGTTGGAACGACGACTGGTGCGGCCCAGCCAGCTTACATGTGTTTGTTTGTTCGCAGGGGGACATCTTCCTGAGACATTATGATAAGGGACCGTGCAGAAACAAGCTGGGACACTCCAGGGCCTCGGTTATGTGGAACAGAACGCAGGTGAGACAGAAGAAAGGAAAGGTTGCTGCATGCATGGGCTCATCTTCAGCATGGCTCTGCAGGATTTGCTGGTAAAGTTTGCAGACTTCATTCCTACATTTCTGTGAAAGCCTCACTACAGAAATCCACTGTGGACAAATAAAACGTCTGGGACGCGTTATGAAATGAAGAAGTAGTAACTCTGCTCTCATTTCCCACCACAGATAGGAAACATTTAGCCCCCTCCTCCTCATCAGCGGCTACATTGTGTTCAGTTAAAGCAGGTCTGTGCTGACGTGCCACATGCAGTTTGTTTTCTACCAGCAAATCCTTTATCAGACATTAAACTGAGCTAATCTCAGCACTTAGCTCAAATTCCTTTGCTGTGATGACGTCATCTGTCCAACAAGAAGATTACAATTGGCCGCCAAACCTACTTTGTTTCTGCTTTTCCTGCTCTGATGCCGTTTTTACAAGGTGATTAGTGTCCAGTTTTCCACAAACCTCCTGACATTGTCACGGCATGTGTGCACTGCGAGGTAAAACGCAGAGCAAAACAGCTGACGATGGACTCGCTCACGTCCTTTGCTTAACACGTCTGCTTGCTTGAAGTTCCCGTAGCCAGGAACGTTCTGCGCTGTGTCCCAGCACTTTGTGTCGGCTGAACCCATGTTCTGTTCAGAGTGTACTGGACAATGTGTGATTTTTTAGAAACAGTGTGACACGTGACATAACTGAGCCTGGATATAAACACAGACATGATGTGAAGGTGTGAATCTGACACCTGTCTGTGACAAACATGTCACCTTTCCTCATCAGTAGGCGTTAAAGCTGCTCCGGCGGTGTACGGGAAGCCGAGCGGCGGTACAGTTAAGCCAGTCGCTGACTGAGGAATGAAGATTTAATCATGGATTGGAAATCATGTTCATTCCAAACCAGTTGTACTGGTTTGGGTGAGATCCAGTTTTTGGT
>JBAMHV010000006.1:24135194-24157879 GCA_037177535.1 Pseudomugil gertrudae | reverse complement strand
CTCATTATCATTTCACGCCCATATCAACAGCATCACTCGTTCCGCATACTTCCACTTACGTCACATTTCTCGTCTCCACCCTTCCCTCACCTCAAAAGCCACTTTTCTCCACATCTTTGTATGAGCCTTGCCTTCACAAGGAACCTTGAAGTAACTTCGTCCATCCTATGACCGACTGGAAAAGCAAAAACCACAAATGTAATGAATTTTCCAGCTTCTAAAAACATGATAGCTGCATATTCTCTGGTCTTGAGTCAGTTCTGTTGGCTTCCACTTCATGTACCACAACTAACAAGACAGATGTGTCATCGTGCGAATACATGCAAAGGCTAACATGTTAGCATCCGGTTACCTGCATGCACCTGAAGCTGAGCATCGTCTCAGCTTCTTAAGCTCTGGATTTGGTCCAAACTCCAAAGAGAAACTTAGCATGAGAGACTTGGAGCTTATTGTAGATGCTAATGATCTTAATAAGGCTAAACTATCAGAAGTGGCTCCTCTTCATATAACACATTATCCATGTGCTGTTGAGCAACTTTAATGATCATTTAAGTAACTAATGAACAATTAAGATTTAATTGGCAAGAAAGGAGCTTGACGTTAATGCTTTGGCTCACTTTACTGGCAGCAGATGAGATGAGACAATGAGCCCAGTTATCCCTTGGTATCTAATCTACTCACAGACCATCGTTTCACAAGGCGGCCTGCAGCCAGGAGGCCTGAACTTTGATGCAAAGGTGCGCAGAGAGTCTACAGACCTGGAAGACCTGTTCATCGCTCACATTGGAGCCATGGATGCCTTCGCAAGAGGACTCAGGAACGCTGTTCGTATCATTGAGGACGGTGTCATCCCTGGCATGGTGAAGGTGTGTCTGCTGCTCAGTTCCTGCATTTTAATGAGTAATTATGAATAACGTTTAACATTAAACAGGACCGGTACTCCAGCTTTGGTCATGGTGTGGGGCAGCAGGTGGAGTGCGGCGCTGCTACATTAGAGGAGATGGAGGTAAGGCACCTCAACCCAGAGGAAAAAATCCAATTTATTAAGAAAGCAGTTAAATTATAGACTAAATGAGAGGGGGTGGCCTGAAAAGGATTATTCTTTTATGATTCCAGGATTTTATCAAGCAAAACGGTGAGCCGAGAGCAACATCAGGGAAGCAGGAGAAATACGAATCCATCTTTAATCATTACATCTGATAAGAACACTGTGTTTAACTTTACACCTGCTTTAGATGCCTGGTTGCTCTCTACCTAGAGGACTAAAAGTGACTTTATCATGATTTTCTAATAAAAGTTATTCATTAGACCTGTTAGAATAAAACATTTCAATCATGTAAACTCACAGATGAATCCCCTGCTGACTGTATGAGGATGTTTGTCGTGTCTTTGACTTCCTTGTGTGGTTATATTTGTAAGAGTTGATGTTTTCTGTGTAGGTCTAATAAAGCTTGATGAGTGGCAGAAAAACACACTGGTTCCAGTGATGAGATGCATTTATTTAATGTTAAAAGTGTTTAAAAATAGTCATTTTGTGTAACATATAAAGCAGCTTTGTCAATTTGTCAAGCTCTTGTTCAGATCCATTTAACTCTGATTTATTCTTACAATGCCCATTCACAACCTGGTAAAATGTTCTGCAGATGCCAAACACAGTTTATTTCATGTCAGATGAATCCAAAACATGAGATTTATTTAAACTCATTCATAAAAATGAGTTATGAAAATGTTACCGGAAAGCATCAAATCCATGAGTCAGTGTCCCATCCTGGCTGTGCATGGGACGGATGATGACTGTGGAGAAGGAAAGCCTCCAGCAGAACCTGGAAGTGGGACCATCTGCCACAAGCTGGTAGGGATGGAGAGGACAGGACAGAGGGGTGAGTCAGGAAAACCTGCTGAGGGAATGAGGGAGGGAAAACAAGCACAGATTAATAATAACGTCATGTTCTGTATTTATACGTGGAGAATAAAGAGTAAAGAAAATGAAACAGAAGGAGTTTAGGGCCTCGTATCGCCCCAGCAGCCTGAGCTGCTTATAGGTATGCATTTATTTAAAAGCAATGCTTTGTGTGCTGCAGGAAGATGTTAACGTTTCATTTAAAATACTGGTCATAATAAAGATATTACTGTTTTATTTCAGATCTAATTGCTCTTACACAAATATCTTTTATAGTTTCATCAGAGTTTCACCAAGCTTAAAGAACTGAGTTATTATAGTTAGGTTTTTTTTAGTTGCTTGTCTAATTTTATTTGTATTATTGCAACTTTTTTTAATCCTCCCGTTTCTAAGTATGGACAAATTCAGTTGTTTCTAATATGAGATGAATGCTTTCAGTGCATGAAGTCAACATGACAAATGTAATTATTTACCATACTTAACATTTGATTTTGGCAAGTTACCACATTAAAATCTGGACAGACTAGAAGATCTAAACCCTGCAGAGAGGTCCCACTCTGCCCTTTTCTTGAGGTAGCCTGTTAAGTTTGTCGCCTCTGTGTGATCGTGTCTATAAACTATGACAGATGTGCAACTTTGACCCAAACTTGTGTGTATGTTGTCTGCAATTGTGGATCTCTTTTTTAAAAAATCAAAACTGGTTGCTATAGGAACCACGTGTCATCTTGTCACAAGCACAGGGAAACGATCGTACATGAGTACGACACAAAGTGAATTCTCCTGTCAGAGATGATGGATCTTTGTAAGAGAAATGAAAACGCTCACCTTCCATTGACATCACATCATACTACAGACCTGCCGGACGGCTGTCCAATCAGCGAGGGAGAGGAGCCCCGATGCCGACGTATCTGTCCAATCAGCACAAAGCGTGAGCTCTGCTCACCGGGTTCTCACTTCGGATTGGAGGATCCAGCAGCGCACCAGGCGGGACGTAGCACCAGCCAATCAGAAGTGGTCCGTCTGTTTTATTATCTTAAATTATTCAGCAGCATCCCCTGAACTGTCTGCGGACAAATAACCTGGAGTTACAAAGACTACCGCTGGTTTGGAGATAATTGTTTGTTTTAGAGCACCGGAGGCACAAAATCAAAATAAGAATAATTACAAGGTTAACTTTTTTTTTCTTGTGTTTAATATTTTTTGTTTGTACTTTATCATTCAAGCTTTATTATCATTATTCCTAAAAGATGTGGATGTTCCTGGGTGTAGCAGCCTTCACATATATTTACAAAAAATCCAACTTTATCCTGACTTTTGCTCTCAAAGAGCCCATTATGGCCACAGCCTTATTTCTCACTGCCGGGCTGCTGCTCTCGTATATCAGGTTTGTTCATGGCCACAAGCTCACAGTCTCCTGGGTAATTAATTTACCATTCAGTGTCTTGTCTTGTTTACCTGCAATCGACCATTTAATCCCTAAAACTGCAACACGGAGGAGCAAGAAAGCAGAGAATAACTGTGAAAAGGTAAGACAAGACAATTCATCTGGATTTTCCTTGTTTATTTATGCATTCATCTGCAATCTTTGTTTCAGTGTGTGTGGAGGGGGTGATAAGCTCAGGGAAATTGGGAAGTTTTTGTTAAACATGTAAGAAATAGAGACTCCAGAGTGTAAGTTAATAATTATTTCTATATCTTCCGTGTTTACAGAGTTGTAGAAGAAGAAAAAGAGTGGAAACAAAGTGCTCTGCCTCCGCCTGTGGTTCGTCTGTGACCTCAGAGCCAGATGTGGTGATAGTTGGGGCAGGGGTCCTAGGCTCAGCTATGGCAGCTGTCTTGGCCAGAGATGGCAGGAGGGTGACGGTGGTGGAGCGGGACCTGAAGGAGCCTGACAGGATAGTGGGAGAGCTGCTGCAGCCTGGGGGCTACAGAGCCCTCAGAGAGCTGGGGCTGGAAGGTTGGTTACTGTGACATCCGGATTCCTACTCAAAGCAACTTTGCAGAAGGCATTTTTGCTTTTACACGTGTCCTTTTTGCTAAACCACAGTGGACTTATCAGGCAGATATCATAAAAGTGGAAAAACATATTAAACGTCTCCATATTGAAGCCCCTAACCTTTGCTCCACAGTATGTAACGGCACCCTGTTGTGTTATATTTGGCCTTCAGATTCAGCTGAAGGTCTGGATGCCCATCTGGTGAAGGGCTACGTGATCCATGACATAGCAAGCGGCACAGAGGTGGAGATCCCTTACCCTGAGGAGGGGGACAGCATCCAGTGCGGGCGTGCTTTCCATCACGGTCGATTCATTATGGGCCTGAGGAGAGCTGCCTTGGCAGAGCCAAAGTGAGCAGAATCACGAGGAAAACAAATGGGCCAGATGGTGTTAATGGATGACAGAGCTTTGATAGCTCCGTGTGTTAGTACGAGCTGTCACATCTGTCTATGAAGCAATATTATAACTAGCTTTTAGCATTCAGGCACTTAATGTGAACTAAAGGGTTTTATACATGTGGATAATATACATATATGGATAGTTTATATGGTCAGTTAGTGGATGTTTCTAATTAATCGTTTACGCCCTCTAGTGTCACATTCATAGAAGGCACAGTGACCAGTTTGGAAGAGGAGGATGGCTGTGTTACTGGAATCCAGTACAAAGATAAAGAAACTGGAGACATCAAGGTGAGACAGAAGAAGTATTTAGATGTATTAATTCCTCTCACTTCTCTGAAATAGATGCCATATTGTGTGTGTGATGACTGTTTGTTCTTCAGGAGATCTGTGCAGCTCTGATAGTGGTGGCTGATGGTTGCTTCTCCAAATTCAGAAAGAGTCTGATCACTGGGAAGGCTCGCATCTCCTCTTTCTTTGTTGGATGCCTGATGAAGGTATTTATGAAGAAGATGTAAATAAACAAGGATTTGTTGGAGACAAAGGAGGCCGAGGTTTTGGAAAGCTCTCACGAACAAGAAGCAACAAATCTCATTACAAGTTTCTCCCCTTTCCTCTCCACAGGACTGCCCCCAGTTTAAATCCAACCATGCAGAGCTGGTGCTCGCTCACCCCAGTCCAATACTCATCTACCAGATCTCCTCCTCTCACACCAGGGTGCTTGTAGACATCAGAGGGGAAATGCCTCGAAACCTTCCAGAGTACATGGCTGAGAAAATTTACCCACAGCTGCCAGGTAAATGGTGTACAAGCTGGTTTATTTAGTTTTTGTTATGGACTGATTCTTGTCTAATAATCTGTAATGAACAATGACCTCTGGCCTGAGGTTTATTTAAAGCTCAGGATCACGAGGCAATGAAGCCAGAGGTGGTGGTCAGTAGGATCCAGGCTTGCAGAGGGTATCACCGGGGAGGCTGTGGTGGAAGGATTTGACATTCATGAAGCGCTCTGCTATTCAGCCAAAATATCAAAAGACACAATATCAAAGCATGAGTTCAAATAACCTCCACTGAGGCCCAGCTGGACTGGAGGCGTCACTTGCACTGGTGCATTGATAGACGTACATGTACACAGCAAAAAGGAAGGCTTTTCCTTGTGCATGTTCCCAGCATGCACCAGTAGTTTCATCCACACAGCCAGCCAACTGATAGACCTCCTGCCTTCTTGCTTTCTTTCCTTTTTCAGAGCATTTAAAGGAGTCTTTCATGGAGGCGCTTCAGAACGATCGACTCAGGTCCATGCCCGCCAGCTTCCTCCCTCCTTCTCCTGTCAACAAGCCAGGTATGGAAGTCTTACTGGCAGCGTAACATAAAGATGGAGTAACCAAACTGACCTGTGTGTGTTTATGATGCACATCTAGGAAAGTGCCATTACTGTACATATTAAGTTACAGTCAGTCCATCTTTACGGTCAACTTAAAACTCTGTCTCAGACACCGTTTTGGTTAATCTACATCCAGAACATGTGTTTCATAAGGAAGGCAACGCAAGTTTATTTGTAACACCTTTCAACAACTGGGTGAATTAATTTACAGAGAAACATAAAAGTAAAAAAAGCAGCTTAAAGGAAACTGATTGGACTTTTGGATCAAAACTACCAGCAGCAAAGAACAAGATACTTTTTTACCTGCATGTTTCAGCCAATCTGAAGCTTTCTGGGAGTTTGTTCCAGACATGTGGAGCTTAGAAGCTGAATGCAGCTTCTCCATGTCTGGTTCTGACTCTGGGAGCGTATATTGGACTGGATCCAGATAACCTGAGTGGTCTGCTCGGTTCATACTGGGTCAAGAGATGTATTCTGGTCCCCAACCAATCAGAGTTTCAAAGTTCTGTTGCTGGTCTATAAAGTCTGTCCTCTGATGGACAGACAACCTGTGTGAAGACTCCAGAACTAGACTGTTTTACACCTGGAATCTTTTAGGATCCATCCATCCATTTTCTACCGCTTTTCCCTGAACAGGGTCGCGAGCCAATCCCAGCTCACAATGGGCGAGAGGCGGGGTACACCCTGGACAGGTCACCAGTCCATCACAGAGCCAACACACACAGACAAACAACCATGCACACACACACTCACTCCTATGGACAATTTAGAGTCTCCAATCAGTCTATCCCCAAGGTGCATGTCTTTGGGCTGTGGGAGGAAGCCGGAGTACCCGGAGAGAACCCATGTTAACACGGAGAGAACATGCAAACTCCTCACAGAAAGATTCCCAGTTCGACCCCCACCCAAACCGAGGCTCGAACCGACAATCTTCTTGCTGTGAGGCCACAGAGCTAACCAACTGCACCACCTTTTAGGATTTGATTAAATAAATAAAAGCATTAATCAGCAAGCTTAAGAAGGGTCCGGTTAGTGGTCTTCCCATGCTTTTTACTCCACTAGCTGATGAACCCATCTATTAACTTGGCCACCAGTGAATCCATGAGATTACCGAACCCACTCCTGAACCAGACCGCAGAGATAAAACGTGTTGAAGCTAAAATAAAATATAGTCCGTTATTTGCAGGCGTGCTACTCCTGGGTGATGCCTACAACATGAGGCATCCTCTGACGGGAGGAGGGATGAGCGTTGCTCTCAACGACGTTCGGATCTGGAGAAGTCTGCTCAAGAATATTCCAGATCTATACGATGACACAGCCTTACTCCAGGTAAAAATACCTGCTCACCGTTTCCCACCTCAAACATTTGCTGCAGGTTAGATTGTGTTCAGATAAGCACTGAGCACTACATCATGTTTCATTGGAGAAAAAAAAGAAAGTCTTGCAGTTCCTGTGCTATATTGATTTTTCTGGATCAAGCAGAAGGCATATCTGTAGTCTGCTGCATCATCTTTTATTACTTTCTACTGTAGGTGGGAGATTGCAGACCAGCGTGTAAAATCACACCCTGTGTTTTCTCCGTCTCAATAGGCAAAGAAAAAATTCCACTGGGAACGCAAGTCATCACATTCCTTTGTAGTGAATATTTTGGCGCAGGCCCTGTACGAACTGTTCGCAGCCACAGACAGTAAGTCCTTACCTGCCTTTGCATTCATCACATAAAAAAAAGAAAAGTTAAATGTATTTTCCTCATGTCTGTGTTTTAACTAGATTCTCTTCATGAGCTAAGGAAGGCCTGCTTCCAGTACTTTAAGCTTGGTGGGCAGTGCATTACTGGGCCCATTGGACTCCTCTCAGTGTAAGCACTTAATACTGACCTCCATAATAACAAGAAAGTGGAAACAGTGTGGTACAATGGAAGAAACATTTACCAGAAATACTATTAATGAGAGTGAGATAAGCTAAGGCTGATAAACAACTGCAAACGGACTACTATGGAGTAGTATTAAATGCTTAGATCATAAAAGATAATAATAATACTATAACCAATAATACTGTAGTAAAAAAGGTTCAAATGCATCTGGTCAGTAGATAATTAGCTTAGCATAGCATAAAGAGATTGTTTCCGAATCCTCACAGTTAGCTTATAAAAAGCCAGTTTGAGTTTCTTTATTCTGCACAAAAATAGTACATTTAAGACATTTATGTTAGAATGTGTTCTGTCTCAGTATTTAGTCAAGATGGGTAATTTAATCTTGTTCTGGTATTTATGCTATCTGCATTTATTTCCAAAATGTTAAAGCATCCCTTTTGGAAGAATTAAACATTATTATTCAATCACCAGGCTGACACCGAAGCCCATGACCCTCATTGGACACTTCTTTGCTGTGGCGCTGTACGCCGTCTACTTCAACTTCAAGTCTGAATCATGGAGCACCAAACCCAGGGCGATACTTAAGAGCGGAGTCATCCTGTACAGAGCCTGCACCGTCATGTTCCCACTCATCTACTCTGAATTCAAGCACTTTGTGTATTAGCAGGTCTGGATGTAAAGACCGAACTCGTGTGGTCTCAGAAGGAAAGACACTCTGAAGCATCTGTTGACTTCTGAGGATTTTTTTCTACAAAGACTTTCCCTCCTAATGCCTTAGCTTCTATAAATATTGCAACAGATGTAATAGAGCAACAAAGTTGTTTACAGTTACATCTTAATGAATTAGACACTACTGTCACTAAACATGTTTTATTATGGCCTTTTTAACGCAGAGGTGCCTTCATATAGTTCATATAGGAAGGAGAAACTATTTCTGCTGGATGTTTTCGTATTGTGCATCTACAGGGATTCTCTACTAATAATTATTGCCATTTGAAGCACATATTGAGACAAAGTTTATTCTGTGAAAGTTATCTTTGCATTGCATTTTAACCAGGGTATTCTCAGCACGACTGAGTAAAATGTAAATAGTTTTGTTTCTCAGGAAATGATCTCTGAGCAGTCTTAATCCTGCTGCATACCAGTAAAGTTATGATGTTGAATATACACTCACTGGCCACTTTATTAGGTGCCCTCTGTTGTTGTTTGTCTTAATTCTGCATGCCAGAGTCAACAAGGAGTTGAGAAGATTCCTGTAAGATTTAGCTCTGCATGGACATGATGGCACTGCTGCAGCAAATCTCCGCTCTATTGGATTGAGATCTGGTGACTGTGGCGACGTTGTTCAATCTTCTGCTGCTTCAAGGTTACCGGTACACACATCGAGTGTTCAGAGATGCTATTCTGCAAGCTGATTGGAACCAGTACCAATTACATTTCCTGTTCTGTTCTTCTTTCACCCCTTTTCTCTCCAACACCAGCTAACCACTGTTCACGCCACTTCATTTGCTTTCTCAAATTTGAGGCTCGGTTTGATCATAGTCATAGCTACATGTCTGAATGCTTAGTTACAGAAATGATTGGCTACTTAGCCATTTGTAATAATCAATTAAACAGCTGGTCCTAAAAAAAGTGACCAGTGTGTACTTAGAAAGTAGAATTTTTTTTAGGTAACAGGTCGATTGCATGTAAAAAAACAAAACATCTCATCCATAAAGCTTGAGCTTGTTAGTTTTGGTCTTACACTTATAGGTGGTATTCAGAAAGCAGCCTTTACATGTTGATGAAGTGTTTCAAGTAAGCAAACAAACAGAAAAGTAACTGATTGAAAATAAACACTAACCAATATGACCAGTAGATGGCAGTCACTCCCAGCTGCAGGATTTCTCACACCCACTTTCCGCTTTCTCGGCTTAATTGAGGCTGCAGTTTAAATTCAGGCCACATTGCAGGAGAAACACTGATTTTAAAAGAATTCATTCCCTATAACGTCCCGCTGCAGACACTTTTTATCTGAGAATGAAAGAATATAAACAGTGATTTTATATAAAGGTTATAACACAATAGCAATTAAAGATGGTGATTATCACAGCAGGAGTCTGATGCTCAATGTTCTGTCCAACAGGAGTCTCATTGGTTATTCCAGTCGAATAAAACCACATTAATAACGGCTTCTGTTGTGTCAGCATTATGAAGCCTCTTTAAAAAAGACTTATTTAATTGTGTTACACTGCAGCTTATGAAGGACTACCATCTCCACATACATTCAACCCTCTGAAGAAGAAACAGGAAGTGAAGAGGCTGCACTAAAACTACAGGTTAAAGGCAGAGAAAGAAGCATCACAAATTCAGGAATACAACAATTAATTTACCTTTATTGTTATTTAAACATCACTGATACATTGTTCTGGTGAAATAATTGGAAGAATTATCCTTATTTACTCTGTGACTTTCCACGAGGACACAAATACTGGTGTGGAAGACCAGAAAAGAGGAGGGGGAAACGAGGCTCCATGGGGAGGGTGTGCCCGCTTCCATCTGCCTGTCCGAGGGCCTGCATACCTACCTGTACCTGCTCAGACTCACCTGAAGCCAGTGTGGAGAGAAACAGAAGCCCGCTGGTTCGTTTAAACACATTCAACACCGGCCCCCACTCCACCCTCCTGCTGTAGAGTAATCCTCCTTTTACACAGAACATTAGGGTATATCCCTGTTGGTATTGGTAGCAGCAAGCTTTCTACTAACAGTTAACATCTTTATGGTCTTAAAAAAAAAGCGAGAGAAAAAAAAAACTGTACAGCTACTGCTAAGAGAACCTAAGAACCTGGTCATCACACCAGATTAAAGTGCTAGAAGCAACCCACCAATCCACACTTTATTATATATATATATATTTTATATAGCGTTATGTATTTTCTATATATTTATATATATATATATAGGAACAAATCTACTTTTTAACAATAATTTACAGGGTAATATACATTATATAGTAACAGCTGAAATATCAGCACAAATATATCACTGTCACACTCAACAGCAAAATATATATATGATTATATAAACCCATATATAATCATATATACCAATATATAATTGTCAAATATGCATGTAAAACAATTAACCACATCTCAGGCTTTTCAATAATACCCAGAGAAGCAATTGTGTATCAAGACGTAAAAGCTTTACAAGTTTTCTCTCTTGAAATAGCGACGGGGTGACGGCAAAAGTGCCGTGCCCCCGTGGGTTATTTGAGGTCACAGGACAGTTATTTGCATATTCCACGAATCTATTGCAACACGTTACTGTCTACGAACAGTACAGCCGGCATTCTGAGAGGTTAGCCGGTGTTAGCTGGACTCACGCGTACACCCACTGAACAGAACATTACGACGATGGGTGGTCTGGATATAGCTATGTGCTTTCAGATGGTGTGCTATGACAGTGAACAACAGGAGGACTACAATACACAATACTCAATAAGTTTAGCCTCAAGAGGACAACCCAAAACCTGTTCTGGAAAAAAGACAACCATCCTCCCTGCTGGACTACACACAGCAAATAATCTCTCTTCTCAGAGTTTCGTTGTCATCATATTCACCTGCTGAAGTGTTTATGTTCCCACACAGCATCATTTTTATTTGGACACTCCACAAACAAGAGTAATGGAATGTGATCAGCTCCTGTCTACCGGTTCTCGCGCTCTCTCCATCAAAGCTGACAGCACAGTGACTAACATCCTACAGAGTGAACAAAGTTCTAGGGGTCTGAGAAAGCGCGTGGGGGTCCTTGAGGTTCTGTAAAGTTCTGATCGGGACTGATAAAGCAGTTCTCTCTTCTTGCAGTAGTCCTGAACCTCAGCAACGATCGTCTTCATCGCCTCCCGGTGGTGCTCTATGAGGCAGTCCCTGCCCTGCACCACTTCCTCTTGCCCCCCCGCGATACAACCTTGCATCTTTATACACTTCCCCTATTCTGCAAAAAATGCTGCACAAGGCTGTAACAAGATACACACAAAGGTAATTTCTCACAAAGAAAAAAAACAAAACAAAGTTCTGTAATAACTGCAGTAGTAACGCACAACAAGCATCCGATAGCTGGCTTCCTGACTGTGGAGCCTTGGTTGATGTGCAGTTAAGTTTTGGACGTTACCATTGTTCTAAAGGAGACAGACTCCTTAGTTTGCCCTTTGCAGAACTAAATTTTTTTTCTTTTTCCCTGCAGTGCATCGTTTTGTTATTCAAAAGCCCAGACCTCGATGTCCTGCACATAGAAATCCTCCTTTTTGGAGAGCATGGGGTTCCCAAATGTTTTACAGGAGTGACTCCTGCCATGGTACAGGTCTCCATCCAGCCACAGGCCAAACTCACCGCTAAGAGAGAAGAAAAACCCAATCAGGACTAAATCACAGCTTAAAGCATTAACACTGTGCAACACAGCTTTAATCAGCTCTCATATCTACACATTTGTATAAATCAGCCACTCTAGAGTTACTTTTTCCAGGTACATTTATTCAAGAAGCTTCAAAACCAGCAGGATTAGTCAGAAACTATGACAAGGTAAAAGAGAAGTAATGTGTTGACTGCTACAGTCAGAGGGCTCACCTTCCTCCACCAAAAGCTAAAGAATCCATGTCTCCTTTCATGAAAAACATGTTGTCCCCTGTCCATTTAAACACCTGTTGAGAACACACACACACAGGATAAAAGTGATTTTACATGCTCTAGTTTCCTCTGTTGTACAGTAGCTCCATACATACCCTCTAGTCATTAGGGTTATTATGCATTGCTAAAAAGGGACATAGAAATTGCTTTCTCTGGGAAGTGCTGTACCTCAAACTCTGGATTGAAAGTGAAGAGGAAGGTTTCTCCTGTACCATAAAAGCCATCGCTGATCTTAAAGGGTTCAGATGCCAGAGCACCAAACACCTAAAGAAACATAAACAAAGGAGACACTGAGGAGAAGAGTTCCTAGAAACCGATCAGCACCAACTCTGCTGTAAGAACGTTACCATTAAACAGCTGGTTTCATTTAATATTACACCTAAAGTTTACCTGGCCATCACTGTCTTTGATGACTAGGAGGACTGGGGTGTCCTGGCCCTGCATGGCTCTATACAGCGTCTTAATGCTCATGCCATGCTTTGATGTGCCAAATGCCAGCGTCCAAGGGTATCCTATGGTGCGTGGTGGGAGATTCCTGGCGAGCTGTGGAGTGAGAAGTGAGAAAATAAAGAACTGAAGGGATGATGGGAACAAAAGAGAGAAATTGAATTAGAAAGGTCACAGCCATTAATGCTCAATTAAATCTGCAGTGACCCTGTGACACAGTCTGGTGCTTAAAGAGGAGTAACAGGCCTCCAAACATGGAGAGCAGCGTTGAGAGAAAGAAAGGTCCAGCACTCCCTCAGAGAGCCCCTCGTCCAAGATGAAAACATACTGAAGGATTAACACAGGTGCATGGGGAGATAAAGCCAACAAAGTGTTGGAGAAACGGTGCAGCGTATGCTTCATTTTAACAGACAGATAAAAAAGACGCTTACTAAAATATGAGATTAAAGTGACAACTTTTTACAGGAAGTTGCATAGTTCCTGCAGTATATGGAATAAAGGCAACCTTTAAATGTTCACTCTCCATTGAGTCCTTTGCCTTTTTTTTGTTGGCTCAGCACATGCTCTAATAGAGGCTCTGAAGCAGTTATGTAGCAGGCAGGCAGGAAATGAAACCACGAGGAGATGAGGCACGACCAGGCTCACCTCTGCTGTAAGCCCAGTCCGAGCTCTGTCCTGAATTATCAAAGAAAGCTGCGTATTGGCAGTGTACTGGTAAATAAGCCAACAGGGACTCGTTGGGAGAACTGTGTGTGTGTGTGTGTTAACCTGCAGTGGGTGTGAGGCAAACACACTTTAAACAAATTTGAATGTAAATGTCTCTTACGTAGTTCATGTGCAACGCCTATACTTTCAATAACTACATCATTGCAATGCAGATCCTGTCATTCATAGCCTTTGTAAACAGACACACAAAAAACTGATCATGTCAGAAATTCTATCGATCAGCTGAATAACCAGGTCATTTGTTTCAGAGCCTGATGTAAGGAGGCATCAGGTGACCTACATGTTGACAGCACTGTAAATAATCCTGGCTCTGCTGAATGCATTCATCAAGTCACCTAACAACTGTTCTGCAGAGACCAGGCTTTTTCTCAGAGCACTGGGATGAGAAAATAAGGCCTAAAGGGAGCTAGATATGTCTGGATTTACATGCATGATGTTTGAAAGTGAAATGACCAGCAAATCCTTCAGGTTTACATGTTAACCAGCATGACACACGAGCTATAGCGATCTTATAAACACCGGTTTAGTGTTTTCTTCTACTCATAAACAAATTAAAGACAAAAGAAAATATTGGCAAGAAAATACTCCCACAAACCCACAGTGTAACTAATAAATCTATCTAAAAAACAACAAACCTGGGCACGTCTCTGAGTAAACTGTTTATGCTAAGAGTAAACAAAGCAACTGCTGCAAATTATTTTCAGCTGAGGATTAATGCATATTTGATCAGCCAGCATGTATTTACAACAACAACAACAACCAGAGTTTATGTGGCAGAAAGACAGTGAACGCTACCCAGGCTCGTGGTAATGACAGGCTCATGCCACCCAATGCAAACGTGTAGTCATGTTTTCTTCTTTCTGTCCCAAATGATATACTCATGATAAATGGTGTATACCTTCACAACTATAAGGGCTGCATGTATGATGTTGCTCTCTAAAGAAGCGGAGTCATGCGAGATTACTACAGAAGTGTCAGAATGAAGACAAAGGAAACTACATTACTTTCAGAGAGTAATGTCTGAGGATGAGTTGTGGAAAAGCAGAGTAAAAAATGAACCAGAGCAGATTTACAGATGTTTTAAGTGTTTCACAGCATCTAAGGAACCTATTGGCTGATGATGGACCCTCTTATTAATGGTAAGAGTCAGGAAGATTGAGGGATAGCCTCCATATTCAACTTAGCAAAACCATGAAGATGAAGAAAGACATGAAACTCAAAAGAGTATCCTTTATCATTATATTGTCTTAAATGATGAAAAATGTTATCAGAGGGTCTGTTTTTATACGACACCTTGTTTTGTTGTTGGCTTGAAGTGGAAAAATGATCAGAGGCTCTAAAGTGGACAGTGTTTGTTTCATTTGGATGTCAGTGCTTGAGTTAAGTTTCTACTTGTGATTTGTATTCGTTACATTTAGGAATGATGCTTCCTAGTGTGTGCAAAGATCTCGTGTACTCCACACCTCTCCTGCTGCCCCCTGTGCGGGGGGGTGGCGCTCATGATGGAGAGGCTGATAATGTTTGGAAAACAAGGTCGCTCTATGGTGGAGAGGAATAAAGAGTGCAATCATTATTAGACAATGTCTCAACAGTAATCTCTTTCAAATGAATGCGGTTCATTGTCAGTTCTGGTCTCTTTGTAGAAGATGTGAACATTTTGCAGTGAACAAGTCTCGTATGTAAGCGGGCCATTAGAACAGCCTCTACCTTCTCTATCTGGTCGGTCTCCAGGAGATCACTGGGCTCTTTGAGGTTGGGTTTGAACGTTTCAGGCTCCAGCTCAGCTTTGATGGATGTACCATGCTTGGAGTTCACCTCTTCCTTGGTAGTAATCTACAAGTGCAAACAACAGTTAGTGATGCTTGTGCATAGACAACATGAGGGTTAACTTCCAGATAGCACCGACACTGAATGGCTTCAGCTACTCTCATCTATCATTCTATTTAAATTACTTCAGGCAGTATATAGATCAAACTTATCATAGATAAAACCAACTCATCAAGTGAGCTGCTCTAGGCCTAGACAGAGGGGAAACTAGCTTTAAATTACAGCGTAAATGTTGCAATAAAATTTAAACTAAAAAGTTTGATCTCTTCTTTTGTGGCTTTGAGCCTAAAAATTGTCCTGGCAAAATGATGCACAATGACAATCCTCAGAATTTAATGACAAATGACTGAATATCTTCTCGTTAGTCTCAAATGATCGAGACTGCTTTGACAGCACAGAGAGTAGGCAGCAGATGCTGTCTGGTGAGATGAGAATGTAAAATAAATAGGAAATAAACCTAATGAATTATTTGTATTATAGCCAAGCAATCTATTGGGGCTGTTTGGGTTATTTATCTTTGGTGATAAAAGAGGCTGATTGTTGGGCACATCATCCCTGGTGGAGCTCTCATGTTTCAGTCTGCATTCAAATAGCTCATACCATTATTCATCCTGTTAGAGAAGTCTTACTTCCACCCTCCCACCAACACACCATGTCTTTCTCTGTTAATCCTCTCATCATCAGTGGGTCAGTCCTCACACAGGTCACATTCTTAAGATTCAGCTGATCAGAGGCAGTTTTCTTTATAGGAAAACAAGGAATTTCTTACTGAAGCGCGCATCTCTGTTACCTTAGGCACTACTGATTTGTCATCACAAACAACTAGCACTGACGACCTTATAACTGGACTGATCTTGAGGGCTGAATGACTAGAAATGAAAAACAAGTCTAAGAAAGACAGCCTGACACACTCAGATAAGGCAGCCATCACGTCTGTAGTAAAGCCAACTTGTCTGTAGTAAAGTGATAACACCCTTTTCAGCCAAATACCAATTGGTCTTAAAAATATTAATAGATTAAAGCTAAATCTACTAAACCTGTGATGTTCATTTACAGGGAAGGGGAAATATACTTCTAAAGGTTAGTATGCAACGTTAGCAGCAAAAAAAAAAGTCTTCGGTATGAAGGCTAAAGGAGACCATGTTGGTGCGGACAGCAGATGGACGTGTAAACGGGGCTGGTCAGGGCACCTGGAGTCGTTTGCAGAGCGAGCGCAGATCTTCACTGTTTAGTGCATCAATCCGACGGTGGTACTCCGTCAGAGACACTACCTGGTAGTACAAACACAGGAACAGGTGGAAAATAAAACTGGGCCGGTTCTATACCCAGCCGTGGGGATTCCAGCATGTCTTCTAACAATAAGGTTGGAATAAGCAAAGTGTAAACAGGGCAAAAAGCCACTTTAACTACTTCAATTTGGATGAAAGAAAGCGAGAAAACGTAGTCATTTTGCATGTTTGTGTAATGATTTTTACATCACCGCTATAAGATGTTGAAGCAGACAGGAAAGCACGATAGCATGACAGTACAAAGACTGTTTGTTGACAAAACTCAGCAGAGGTTTAACTGATGCAACAAAACTTGCCATGGCTGTTTGTTAGCAGCCACACTCCACTATGAACCAGACAAACACAGTGACCCACTAACAAGGCTACATTCCTATAAAGCTTCACCCCACGCTGTTCGCTGTTGCATACTCTGCAGAGAGTTGCTGCATGTGTGTTATGGCCCTGAACAAATATTGTTGTGTAATACTCCACTGTATGGGAAATATACACAGTCTCTTGTGATTAAACATTAGATGAGCGGCTTTGTAAGGTAAATAATGGTTTCACTTTTTCTTCCTGATACAAAGATAATTTTCTAGTCACCTTGTTACTTACAGGTGCAACTTTTCCAGTAACAAGCTGACTCTTTACAGGTTTCAATAATGCAGCAGAAGGCTAAACAACAGCCCTCATGAAAATTACATCCTTGTTTCCCCTCTCCTTAGAATAAAGGCACTTTGCTGCATTTGACATTGAAACCGGGTTAGCTGGAACAGGCTAATGCTGGAAACAGACTAGTTAGTGTGAAAGAAATGCTGATTGGGGTGATGAATGTAAAGAGAAAGGTCAACATGTGGATGTGACCATCGAGGTAAATCATGGGTTAATAAATGCAAATGAGCTCGAGAAAATACCTGAAAACGAAACGGTATAACAACTGAAAAAGTTCGTTAAATAAAGAAGTATTTTATATTAACCGGTAACTTTTGGAGACACACGAGCGAATGCCACAGTGCCAAGACACAAACGAATGGGAGCAGTGTCCTGACTGCCAAACAGTGTTAAACAGGAGCCACCCTGTCACCATTCATTGAAACAGACCGAACCAGGGTAAAAGGCTAGCAGGCTAGTTAGCTCCGCTAGCAAGTTAGCCGTACTTGCTAAAAACAACAACTGAACATGCAGAAATATACGTCACCAAAGACAGAGGATATAAAAAAAAAGCAACAACATACACAAGTGTACTTGGGGGTCGGTCGTTTTTCCTGGTCCTTCCCCCTTCTAGAAAACATTTCCTACAAATTGGGCGCGGTTGAAGCTGGAAAGTAACATTACAGATCCTTTAAGTTGTCCCCGTGTCTCCCCGAGACAGGCACAGGGAGTTTGCCTGGGAAACTGCTTGACTAAAATAGAAACATTTTTTTTCTAAAAGAAAGGGTCTCTACGGTTTATGCCTTGATTGACATAACTAACGTCCAATAAGAACGCGGGGAGGGAGGGACAGTGGCCTCCTATTGGTTATGGAACGATGACAGAATTTAAAGAGACAGTAACAACGAAAATCCCAGCGAGTATCTTTCACGTAGAGCTTGATATGCAACTTCTATGAAAACAATAAAACTGTAACCATAAAGTGAACATCTGATTAAAAGCTTCCCGTTACTGTTGACCAAAAACCCTGTTAATAAAGTTTTGTTTTTTAGGTTTAACAATAAAGGTGTAGTTAAAACTTAATCATTAGGGCTTTACTTATTCAGATGTATTGGATCATGTACCCTCTGTTTGCCAAAAGGTCCACAGACAAACAAATCAGTCCACTTTGTTTCCTACATCATTCATTTACATTAAAATTTAAATGCAGGACTCCATCGTATCAGTTTCTCCCTACAATGACCGGATACTTTTCATTAACCTCTGGCACAGTGATCCCTTCAGTGCAAAGTGCATATCTGCACATGAAGTATAGATAATTAAAATACACAGACTATCCTGTTCTCTGCTTCCTGGCCTTACTTTCACATTCTGTACATCTCCAACAAAAAGACCGTAAGATTTTTGTGACAAAAAGGGAAGAAGTCAAAGCACTGTCACATTTCCTTTTTGGGGGGGATTTTATAATCAAGCAATCACGAGCAACTCATTGTGGCTGGTCATTTGTCATTCAGCAGATGAAGCTGACAAATGCTGACCAACACTAGTTGACACGCACATGACGGATGATGAAACTACTATGCAGTGACCAAGAAGAATAAACATTTACACAAACATGCAAAACACTTTGGTTGGAAGTTCAGAGAAACACATTTCCAAGCAAAGCAAAGTGTGACACAAAATAGCTTACAGAGTGACACAAGATTTACTATTAAATCAAGAAATATGCAGTGATACACAAAAGGTGCAAATACTGAAGCAGATTACAAAACTGAGGCTTGACAACAATTCAAATCTGCACAATACACAATACATCCACACTGTGCACTGAATAATGAAAGCAAATCAATTATTTAATATTTAATTTAGCATAACAATAAATCTAACAATTACAGCATGTGAGCTTGTGCTTTCACACGTTATGGATTAAATCGCAGTGTAGATTGGTTTTAATCCATATCTGTGAGGCTGTGAGACACAAACGATGACTCTTAAAGTGAGGGACTTTTCTGCATCGAGCTTACCTCCCATTCCTTCACATTGAGGTCAGTAATGGGTTCATCCTCAGCTGATTCAGATACCTCATTCTTTTTTACAACCATGAACCCAGGCTCGTCTCCCATACCCCTGACCCCCTCTCCGTACATGTCTGGGCTCCACTGCATGAAGAACACATACAGGTGGTCTGATCTGAGGAGGAAATGCAACACAAACATGAAATAGCTTCACAATATCACGCTGAATACATGCATGACAAAGGGTGGAAAAATTTACCGTTTTCTTTTTAGGGACACAGGTTTTCTAATAGTATGCAACAAAATAAAGACAATGCATAAAAAGATGCTGAAAAACGGGTGAGCTAACAACACTTGCAATCTGTTGATTAATCTGTTAAGATGTTTCCTCATTTAACAATAACACAGCCCAATATCAAACATTAAAATCATTCATTGCTCAAAAATCAACCACAATATCACCAATCTCCTTCAGTCATGTTACAGAAGAGGAAGCCCATCCATGTCTAACATAATACTCTAGATCTTTATACACACATCATGCACCGCTACGGTGGGCAGATGTTAAAGAGCTTTCAGGCTGCTGGGTTGCACTCTGTGTCATAGCTGAGCTTATTCAGTAGCCTTTATTCCCCCCCCCTCACAGTCATGTCAGGAAAAACTTAAACACCCATCTTGCGGGTCATTTCTCATTTAGGTCAAGCTACGGAGAAACCGGCAGCATCTGAATAAACAAGACTGTAAGAAGTGTGTTGTCAGGCAGAGATTTATAAATCACTTCTCCCACATCCCTCAGTCGTTTTACAGCACAAAGATGTGTTACAAGTAATGAGCTGGAACGTGTTTAAGCCCTGTGTTTTAGTGCAGTCTTTGAATCTGTCATATCCTCGGGTTATTATCTCCATTAGCCACATGCGTCACAGCAAACTTGCTTCCATCAGGTGGGAAACATTGTAGCTTAGCAACCTTAGTAACAAAAACAAATAGACAAGGTTTCTGTAGTTTAAATGAATGATGAGGATTATTTCAATATTATCACGCTCAAGACATGTACAGAACTATGTCCCGCTAAGATTCATCCTGTTATGTGAAAAAAAGAGAACATACCAAACTTCCATGTCCAAGAAAATAAGAAAACCAAAACCCTCAAGTCTTAAATGTAGGTTGAAACAGTCTTAGATGAACCATTTATGAGATATCGTACCAAGTTATCACTTATTTAACATAAACTAAGTCAGAAGCGGTGTGTAAAAAATAAGTAAATCCTTGCTGCCTCCACTGAAATGAAGAGAGCGAGTAGCAGATAATCAAATAGCATGGTATACCAGCTGCACACCAAGTACCAAGCACAGTGGAGGAGGAGTGATGACCTGGCTCTGTTTTGGAGCAATTGACCACCTGTACAACAAAGTATTCTGCAGTGAAATGAGGATATCGGTGTGTCTGAGAGCTAAAGCTTGCAAATAATTACAGATAACACTGGATAAACACACAAATAAAAGTAAACATGCTGTGTACATTCTGTTCCGTCACCGCTACACGTCTTTTCATGCACTCATTTAAATAGTTGAACAGCAAATCAGAGCGAGATGTCTGACACTCACTGATGCTGCTGATGTGCCCGAACATGAACTGAAACAGGAGTAGTTGTGCAGCCGTCTACTCCCTTTGACAAAGACACCCAAAGTAACCAAACTGAGCTAGTTCGGTTTTAAATCGGCTCTATATCTGGTTCAAATGATGAACTTCTTAAATTCAAGTGTTTTATCAAATGATCTCATTTATTCAGCACATCAGCCGATCACGTGGAAGAACATGGAAGTGGAAGAGCTCTAAATGCGATTACGGGCAGTGCTGACATGGCAACTGTGCAGCCAGGCAGTGACCCAACTTGTGCAAAGGTGCTTTGACCAATGCTAATATTTCTTTATGTTTGCATCATTTCTCCACATGCAAACACAGATTTAAAAGCTTTTAGCTTCACTCGTGTATATGTTTTCTTGTTGACAGATTTTTGTAAACAGCACCATGTGGATGTGATTATTTTCAGGGAACTACTCTAATTTGCACCCATGTGTGTGTAGTCTCAAACCCATAAAAAAACTCTTGTGTTTTTTGAGGACAGATATTAGTTTTTGAGGCAACACACACAGTCTACCGCTTTAACCAATCCCCTGTTGTGTGTGTGCTAAAGCTTAGAAATAAAGAGTGAGTTTTTTCCCTGCAGAGTGAATGAATAATAAATCATCTTGCTGTCTCGCACAGGCAGCACAGAGCAATGGGCAGAAGCCACACTGGGAGTTGGCCCTGACAGAGAGTGGGTGTTTGATTGGTCTCAAGTATTAAAAGGGACTGAAGGTGAGCAACCTCAGCTATTGTGGTTTGCCAGGAATATATTACAAGCTTGCTTTACACAGTTCCCATTTTAAATAGCCCCCATTATTATAGGAACAGCGAACGTCCCATAATTTTAAAGCCCATTATCTAAGTTAGCACCAAGCCTTATTTTTCATTTGTATTCAAATGCATTCAGTGGGAGGTATAGAAGAGCTGCTGACCTTTCTTGTGGCACAGCAAACCAGTACTCGTGCTTCTTGCCTTGCTGCGCGTACTGCTGCATGGAGGCGCTGGCATTGGAAACAAATGTCTTCTTCATTGGCTTCCCCACTCGCAGACACAGGAACTTGTGTGACCGGTGCTTCCTCCTCTCAGCAGACCCTGCATAAAAATCAGTTTGCATGGCCAAAAGTTATGACTGTTTTTTTTAAGTTGGACATCTTTTGATAAAAAATGGGCTTAGCTTTAAAATGATAGTGAAACTACAGCTGCTAGCTAGCGCAGCTTCCTAAAATGAACTTTTAGCTGCACAATAACTATGATGTTACTGTAGCTTCAATAAATGAACAGTCTTTGTCTTATAACTGCCAGTTAAACATGAAAACAAACTAGCAAAGTTTAGGTTTTTATTCAAATCCTATTATTGTGCACATAAAAAACATAACTTGCTAATTAGCAGCTTTAGAGATAAGGGAACAACATGATAAATATGACAGTGTTATTTCTCAGCTTTTCAAGGCTGCATGCAACACTAAGGTGAGCTAATCAGATGCTAGCTTGAGCTCTTAGGATCTTTTGAGATGAAAATAATCTCAAATAAAATAACCCCCCCATAATCATAAAATTAAAAAAAGGTATGATAAGGTACTGAATTAAAAAAAATATGAACAATAATCTTCAAATAATCACTAACTGCTTAACTGATTTCCCTTCCATTAATTAGCACAGCCATCATTAGTCACTGTGTGACAGTACCACATAGGCTGACATTATATAAGCCAAGTACTGCACATTAATTGGTAGTGGCACAGATTTCCCTGCCCATGAATATCTGTGGCCTATTATAATGTCACAACTCCAGGAGGCTGAATGAGAGAACTCTGGCCTTAAAGGAGAACTTCGGTTTTTTTTAACCTGGGGTCTGTTGTCATCTTTCCTTCCATACATGTGAGTGATGTAGAAATGAGATAGCAAGATAGC
>JBAMHV010000006.1:24121720-24135094 GCA_037177535.1 Pseudomugil gertrudae | reverse complement strand
CTTGCTATCTCATTTCTACATCACTCACATGTATGGAAGGAAAGATGACAACAGACCCCAGGTTAAAAAAAAGCGAATTTCTCCTTTAACTTTACTGAGGTACTTGCTCCAGCATGGATAACAGTATGCAACTAATAAACAACAACATAACTGAATTTATTAGACAATAATAGTTGTAAGATCAATTCCCTCTTAAAATCCAGATATTCAATGTTATAAAAAAGGCTTATTTGTGTAGAGTTGTGCAAAGCTAAATAAAATAATAAAGCTACACACAACGATGTGAAGCCCTGCTGAGCTGCATGCACGTTAAACCTGCTTCTGCAGAGCATCTCTGTGTGGCAATAACAGCCAGAAATCTGTCCCCTCTCTGCCTGGCTTCAGTTTATCTTTAGTATAAAAACCTTTTCAGCATCACAACTATGTGTCCAACTGCAGTGGATTATTAGAGTGAATATGACAGAAGTCATGATCCATATGGCTGTTGCAGTGTGTAAATGACAGTGTTATTATCTTTTTAATTAAAAAAAATATAGTCCGTTTAAATTTAGACTACTAAATAGAATTTCTAATCATCACTTTACTGGAGATAGTTACCCATCATAGTAAACACTAACACGCTCATGAAGTTAGCCGTGTATGCCGTGTCTGATTGTGCTTAAAATGTGGGTAAAAGTGAAATATGGATGTGGGTACGGAAGGCTACTTAAGTTATTTTGCAGTCAAGTTTTTTAAAATATAATGTAAAAATGTATGTAAAATATTCATAATATTACATAAAAAGTGAAACACCACAATAGCTGTACTTTAGTTCTAAGTTTGTCTTCATGTTTGACATAAAGAAGTATTAATACTTCTTTAATTTAACCCTAAATCTGTGTTTTACAAGATTGTGTAACTCAGTCCTGTATGAATGCACATGAAAGCCAAACTAGAGAAAGATGTGAAAATAAATAAAAACCTCTTTGAATGTGGTTATTTTAATGCTGGGTTTATTTCCCCTTTGGCAGCCAGGTATGTCTGTGACATTGTGGCTTTTGATAGGCTTTCGCTTATCGCACCGAGGAGTGGTCCAGACCACCAAAGCCAGGGATCAAAGAACTGCATAAAGCTCATAATGCCAGGCAAGCTTCACAAAGCTGATAGCAACAGCGAGGCTACCATTTCTCTTCGTCTTTATTTTCCAATTACCAGCACCAAAGCAGAGTGGGAAAGAAAGGTTATCAGGGAGCTACATGAGAAACACGATTGTGGAGCAAGCCAGAGGAGAAAAATGGACTTTGATTGTCTTCAGAAGAGTGTGGATGTTGAGGTGCAGCTAAAAGACAACACAAGGTGATGCTGTGAAGCTTCCTTTAGCAGCACTTCAGTGGAAAAATGATACATTTTCTGATTGCGACTCGGTAAATGTGTGTTTACCTTCGGCAGGGTTCTGCGTCCCGTCCTTTTCCTTCTGATCTGTGTTCTTCTCCTCCTCCTTGCCTTGTTGCATAGTGTCTGTTTCGGAGACATCTGTCCCCTGGTTGGCATCCCCCAGTGGACTGGCTGTGACGCAGGCTGTGGCTGAGCTTTGGGACCCTGGACGAGAAGTGCTGCTGCTGGGACCCTGGTCCTGGCTAGTGCTGCTGGTGGTGGTGGTGGTAGTGAGTGTGCTTGGTGGCTTCTCTACACTGTGCTGCTTGGATCCCATGGGGGACTGGCTATCATTTACTGTGGCAGTGTCTGGTGGATTGTCCTCTGTTTTTGCAGCGGTGGGCTCCTCTGGCTGGCTGACCGAGCAGCTATGGGCACTGCTTGGGGGTTGGGAATCGGCAGCATCAACCTGGGTGATGGTTTGCACAGACTCCGTGGAAGCGCCGGAGGACTTATCCAGGCGGAGGTCCTCGCTGGATGCTTGTTCCTCCTCCCGAATGGGGGATAGGTCTGTTTCAGTGAAGACGTCCTCTGAGAAGGAGCCCTCGGTGCTTCGGGGGGCTGTGCTGCCGCTGTCATTAGCCCCTGGTTCTCTCAGGCGGGACTCTGGGTCCTTCTGCTGGGAGGGATGCCTCTCAACTGGTAGAGGCTCCAAGTCACTGAGAACATAATAGAGAAACAAAAATGACATTTCTCTACATGTTCAACACCACATGCAGGTGCACATGGATTTCAGGAGACATGGATGCAGTTTCTAGAGCAAGTTAGGGAAAATATACAGTATATCTCAGGATCTTTTAACTTGAGAAGTGTAACGTGTAACACCTTTAACCTTTCATCAGCCACTTCAGGCATACTAAAGTAATTAAACTTGTCAGATGCAACTACTCTTCCCGCTCCGTCCCCATCATTATTTAACATTTGGTCAAAATACAAAAACCTAAAGGGGATTATCCTCAGCAGCCGTCGTGTTTCTGAGGGACAAACTGGACACACAGAGGTGTGTCAGACAGCAATGCCCAGCAGATAGACCATAAATTTCTACCTTCAAGCTACCAGGGTAGAAAATCCAACCAGTCTCGGGTTTTTCAGATCTTCTGTGGCCTTACTCAACCGATCGCAGAGAGTTGAAGCAGCTGTAAGGATGATATCTTTTATATTTACACTTGACTGACATAAGATCTGCTTTACAGAGGAACTGAGAGCTGTCTGAAACTTGCTCCACGTGACCTACACAGAGGTGTGATTGCTCGTGACACAATCTGGCCTATGTTCAGTGGGAGTGCGTTATTTTGTAAATAGACAGCATGGCAGATGAGGAATACAACAGTAACCAGACAGACATCCCAAAGAAACTAAATCTGAGCAAAAATTAGATGTTAGGTTTGCTATGAGCTGAAATGACAGGTTTTATGTTCAGGCAGCCATTTACACAACTGATCATGTGATTACAAGGGACACTAAATCTGAGGGAAGGATTGTCAGAAAGATATTATTACACATTTGTTTGGCTTTTAACAGCTATTTTTTCTATTTTAATCACCCTATTTGTGCTATTTAGCACAAAATCCAACAGATAAGCTGAACTAAAGTTTTGTTTTTGCAGTTAGTCAACCATCAGTTAATTATATCCCTAATACTAATCAGTTTTACATTTCATTGTGCACGTGGTCAGATTTGTACAAATAACCAGCACATGTAAAAATGAAGACATTCTGCAGGGATTTGTTGCTTAGCTGTGTGTGCACACACACACAGAGGTCAGCTGAGTGAGACAGAGATGGCACATGGCAACAGGTCAAAGCTGAGCTGGGCCAGGCACAGAAATCTGCTATGAGGCAGTAAAATAACATCTCCAGGGGTCATACTCAACTAGCTTAATCACAGCACTGCCCTAAAGGAAACAGGAAAACTCACAATGCTACGTTGCCTTTGTTGCCAGCATAAAACACATCTGGCAACAGTACAAGTGTTAAACTAACGAATGTTAGGAAAATATCTGCATAAAAAGGAAAGCAGTAAATCCTCTGTGGTGTCTGCATCCTTCAGCACAACCAAGTGAGCAATCACAATGTAGGAGGGTGAAGGCACACTTCATTAACCCTGCTGTAATTGCCATTTCCTTCGCATTTTGCTATTGGGGAAGGAATTAAACTGCATTGGTTGTTGATGCAACCTGATCATTGGTGCATCAGTGAGTGACATTGATTATAATAAGGCAGCTGCATGTTTGTAAAGGTGAAAGTGGGAATATATTTGGCATATTTATAGGGCTTTGCGTAGTTGAAAATCCTAATTATAGGTCATTCACAGGTTTAATATTATTTTTTAAATGATAGCATGTAAAGTTTTGAGCCCTTTCAAAAGCGAGTCACCACTAAAGCATGGCTTTGACATATAAATGCATGTTTTCTCTTACTCTGGGACAGTTTCTCTGATCTTGGGGTCAGTGATCTCCTTGCAGATGGCCGCAGACTGCACCTCCTCCAGAGGACACATGATGCCGTATTCCTCACATCCGTGGGCCTGAACCAGGGGGTCCATGCGGTGAGGGTCAAACATGATGTTGTTGGGTGTCACCAGCAACACTCCACTAACTGCACCCTGTAAATACAAAAAACGAGGAAATAATAGCAAATAGTTACTATTATGTGCATCTTTTAATATGTAAACAGGAGAAGCTTGGGATGGTAAGACGTCACGTAACAAGATGCCTCAAATTTCCCATAACTCTCCAATTTTGCATGTTGTTTTTAGCATTTATTCAAAGTACTTATTAAAAGTTTTGAGACCACGCATGCTATTATTCCGCCAAATATTTGCTAGAATATTATAGTTCTGAGTAACACATCTGCCAAAAATAATACAAGAAGAAATAAGCAAATCATTACAGGGATCTTAATCTGAATCGGCAGGTAACAGCATCACTGTGCAGAGAGAGGGTAAACAGGTGTTTATTCTTTAGTTACCCCAGTTTGGCACGTCTTTTGTCCTGTTCCAAGTAAATCTTTCACACATTTAACTCACTCTTACAACTTAAATAATTCATGAGTAAACACATGCGGTAGATATTAGTTAAATAATAAGCTTTGAGGATTTAGACGTGGATATAACGTATTTTTCTATTTAAATGTGTAAATATGTAGTACAGACACATGATAGCACTATGTTCTTGTGTCACAAAGCAATATAATGCATGTGGAGACTTTTATAAGACTACATGAAGTACCTAATATTGCAACTTCTTGGGCAAACAGTGAAGCAGAGGTTCTTTCTCTCCCACTATAGGTGCAAATCATTCAGTCTTTATTCTGTGTGTGAAATAAGTAGCAAAAGCTCTGCCAGAACATGCATTATACTTTCACTTAAACACACACTGCTCTGTCTCTGGAACATGTGCAAAAACATTGCAACTTTCTTTGTTAGTGACAACACTGCAATAAGCAGAATATTATCTATAATCAAAAAGGTTTTTCATACTATTTGTATTACTCATCCAGACCTGAAAAATAAATGCAAAGAATCCCTGTAACATAAAACAGGAGACTGAATCTATCCGAGACCACAAATGTCCTAAATCAAGAAGTTATTGACTGCCAGTGCTGACCACTTCAGTGCTTTCATTTGGTACCTGAGAGTGAATCAGCTGTGGTTCAATACCATGGATCTGTGTGTGTCTGTGCGGACATGTGCATGGGAGAGAAAGAGCAGGGTAAGTGCCTGGACACATCCGTGCACTATATCTAACCAGCCTGCTCTGGTTAGCGGCTCCAAGACAACACACTGCTGGTATACAGAGCTGGCACATCTACTGAATACTGATTTTGATTTATTTTAACATGAGTACAAGTTTAAAAAATTCTCTTTTGGTGCTTCTTTAAGCCAACAGCGTGATTTTCTGCAACACATTCATGCTTCTGACTTTGCAGTCGCCGTACCTTCCCATCTGTGATGTACTTGCAGTTGATCTTGAGGAACTTCTCGGTAAGGGCCTCTTCCTCCTCGGAGGTGGATGACACCACTCTGGACTTGCGGAGGGCCGAGAACACCGGAGGGTGAATGGTTTCTGGTCTAGGGGGGGCATCAGAGTCCTGGAGGAAGGATGGGTGGTGGTGTAAACAGGGGTGGGAAGGAAGTGAGCAGCTTGTGTTCGACTGTGTTTTTACATACTTGATTGTTGTCTGAAATTGATGCAGGACTTTGTTTCTGTAGTTATACAGAATAACACACAATAAAACAACATGAATACCGCTTTATTTAGGATTGCTGTCTACAATTCTAACTGGATTATTTTACATGTCAAGAAAAACTAAATTAATTTAATAATTACATAGAACTGAATACAAATGCCAAACGTATGCAAGTTAGGGAAATGTTGAGCATTAAATTATTTATCATGTAAAACTTTTAATATTTTTCAAACCAAAAAAGCATGGCATAACTAATGAGGAGTAGAATAAAGGCATTTCTTGGTTTAATTGCTAATACATGTGATGAATAATTTGTGTCTTATAACTTTTGAGTGTCCAAATGAATTATCTTTAAATAAGCAACAATATTCTGCACAGACAGACAATCAAATTAAAAGAAACCCCGTAGAGAGCTAAAAGAAGGCATGAGTCTGGACTTCACAGAGATAATCAGCTAAAAACATTTATACAAAACCAGAGCTTTAATGAAGGCATACAACCTGATGCCAGAGGCCTGTAGTACGAAGCATCATTAACATTCTCCACATTTCTCTCGGTTACCTGTGTTGACTTAGATGCTCAGGACCTGGATAAGTTCAAAGCTGGTTAGCAACTCGCTAACTCAACCCAGGGTTTACCCATTAAGATTAGAGCACGTGTGGTGTTTGGAGGCTCTGACCAATGGCAAACATGGACGGACCCTGCAGAGCGCTGTATTTTACCATGGAGGAGCTAAGTATCATTCTCTAAAAATACAAAGAAATAAAAAATATAATTCAGGCTAAAAGTTACTCTGTTGCTGCAGCAAAAGCAGGAAGGGATGCTAATAGAAAACTGACTTCATTAATGCATAAATTCTTTAGATTATCTGATATTAAAAATGGGACAATCTTAACTGACAACACTCAGATCACTGCATTACAGCACAAACATTACTGGGAATGCTTTATTTATGTCATATTTCCCAGTTTATTAACAGATTTGCTCCCATGTGAGCACATTGTGTTGGAATTCCTCCTCCATGAATGCACGGATAGGTGTGCTTCCATAACTCAGTGGTTCTGTACACTATTATTGACCTCCGTTTCAGAAGCGACCCCAGTGGAGCTAAAAGGACTTGGGAGCAAATATAACAACATGATTCAGAGCAGTCAGACACAAGGCTTTATTACTGTATCTGTTGTATGGATGAAAGCAGCACAATTCATCTGATACTGTTTGCAGCCCACAGGAAAGAAAAGTATGAGAGTCCTCCCTCTCAGGCTTATACCCCTGCAGAGGAGTTGGCACTGTCATACAATGAGGGTCACCTCTTGATGGAGGATGTAGAGGGAAGGTGTGGTATCACACCCAGTGGACCTCGCAGTACTCGTGAGACGTCCGATTGGTCAGGAGGTGGTGCTTTTATACATGCCGATCTCTTATCCAGAACATACCCTGCTCCGAAGCAGGTTAGCCGTTCAGCACCTGTTGCCGCGGTGATACAGCTTGATAAGACGTAAAATAGCATCGTAGTGCAGACTTAACCCTGAAGTTACCCGGTAGGAGATAATCCAGCTTCATAGTACATGCCTCTGGTGTGTTTGTCCTTTTATTTCACACCAACATGCCCATGAGCCAATGGTTGAATACAAGGGTAAAAAACGTGTTTAAATCTGGCTGTTTTTGCTAATAAACATTGTAATTAGAAATTAGAATGGACTAAATGTCCTGAAAAGAAATAACATTTATTATTTTAAAAAACCTCTCTGCGTACTTCCTTTTTAATCTTCCTGAAAAGATTTTGAATAATTTTACAAATTTTGGTGATTTTCCATCTATTCGCTGTTATTCTGAATCCATTTGTTGCAGATTTGGATCCACATAGTGATTTTACATTTCTTTCTACAGTTTGCATCCTTTGATTCACTTATAAATACAGGTTTGGTCCAGAACCAGTACATCTACCGTTTAGTGACCTGCTCATGACACTTAATCCCATTTACATTGAGCATTAGGAAAAGTGATGTGATGCAATAAAATGTAGTGAGTTTTCCTGATTGTGTGCATTGATTTATTTGTAATTTATGTAATGTAATAACCAACTGCACATGCAGCGGATGAAGAAAAAGCAGCTAGATAGAACATGACATGTTCTGTGAAAACACCGAATTCTGAAAATGACCAATATAATGTAACTAAAACTTCATAAAACGGTCAGCATCAGATGGAAAAACATACTTCTACTCAGCCTTGTTTTTCTAGTCACACGCTAAACAGCAAGGACGGATTATAATCACATCCAGACTATGTTGTTTTTCTGTACATTATGTTGACGTGCACATGCTATAAAGCAATTGTGCTACTGCCGCTTCATCTATGCAATGGTAACTCTGCAATCTGCCACAGATGGTGTGTGTGCTGAGCTGGAAACAAGGTGTGGTGAGTTAGCGTACCAGCGGCTTGTTGCCAGGCAATGAAACTGACTGATGTCAGTGCACAGGGATGCCTGTTGGTCTGATTGACGGAGCAATAGTCAACATGATTGGACTGTGTGGTATTCAATGCCTGCTATAAGACTGGATAGAAAGATGAGAATATATGTGGATATTAGAATTTTATTTTTTTGTAAAGGGAGTAGTAACAGCCAATGAAGCAGGGGATATAGCAGCAGTTGTAAAAAGTACAAGGAGAAAGAGAGCTGAAGGCAAAGAACAACGTGGTAAAGCGGGACAGAGAGCAATGAGTAAGACTTTTAAAGAGAGAGAGAGGAAGAGGGGTACATCAAGAGCAGGTGGAGACAGTGAAGAGCTACCATAGCAGTCAAGAGCTTAGACAAGAGAGCCGAGCCCCTAACAACTGTCTACTGTCCTCCTGACACCCACCCCCACACCTCCCCCTCTTCGTCTCCCAGCGCAGTCGACAAACAGCCTGCAGCTACTGACCCACACCGACACAAGCAGCCCAGACACTGGCAGCTAGGGAAGGCTGAGGGGGCCGACCAATCTGTTTCAGCCAAAACAAGCCACTAAAAAATGAGAAAAAAAAACAAAGACTAAAAAATGTAAAGCAGAGGAAAAGAGGAACAAAATCAGCTCTTATTCTTAAACACCCCCCCTAAAAGAATCAGCTGAATTAAAGCTCTGAAGCTCAACGGAGGATCGTGTGTGGGAATCAAACCGGCTGATTGTCTACCTCAACCCTAACGCGCTTCACCTACACACGCTGCCTTTTCAGAGCGAGTCACTTCCCGGTGACTCATTCAAGCCGGCCAGCCAGCTCAAAGGTTTAACTGTGAAAAGAGGAACAAGCTCTCTTTGCTTGCACATGTGCAGAACACATCTGATGGAAAATGAGCAGCTACAAACGTCAAAACAAGTCCTACCTCACAACAAACACGGTCCTGCATGCCCCGTCATTACATCTTGGCACATCTCTGAAAGGGGTGTTGTATGATGGCAACAAAATAACACCCATTACACATCCAACAGTGTCCAGATGGGAGGATTCTGAAGACACATCAGCGGAGAGGAAGAGACACTGAAAGCAATATGTCCTTTTTGAATTCTGCTATTATGAAAGATAAAAAAAGAGCAATGCTATTGCAGTTTCATTTGCAACATCGCATCTCCAGCCGTTTGGCTCAGTTCAAACAAAAGTTATCAAAGAACTTCTTGCTTTTTAAAATGCAACCCTCTGTGATATATCACATATCTGCAGGGACTTGTCTGTCAATGGTTTTTGGTTCATTGCACATGAGATTAAGTGGCCTTGGTGTGAAATTCAATCCTACAACTACTGAAGGATGTTGGGACTGTGTTTTCACCACAGTAGGTAGGAGCAATGGTTCCCAATCTTTGTGCTGTGACAGTTACACACCGGTAAAGTTTTGTGTCAAGTTTGAATTCATACTAAATTAGCAATAAAATGACATTACTGGAATTAATTCCCAAAATAAATGCAGCATAGAAGTACGGGAATTTAAAAACAAAAGCAATACTGTTGGAAGAATGTTTATGTGGCTTTTTATTTGCTGCCACGTGTACAAAGAAAATGCATTTGTGGGATGAGCAGCAAAGTTCTTCCTTCAAATCTTTCCTTACAAATGTGGCTCTATTTAAAAAGGAAAATAAACAGGTTTGTCAAAGACAGATTTATCACCAAGACATATTGCCATAAGAAATAATTAACCACCCACTAATTTCCTTCCTTTTTATGGTCAATTTTTCACGACTACATAGAGTTAAATTACACTGCTGACTTAAGCTGTAAATTCTATCTGCAGTGAGACAACTAAAGTTTTCAGTTGTTAGCTTCAGCTAACAATATCAACAAGTATATATGTTTAACTTTCAGCGTTTTATGTTTTCCTTTTGCTTTAAGCAAGTTTTTTCAAAGTAATAATGATAGGTATGGTTCATGCATTATATTTAACCATTCATATACTAATACATTTTAGTTAAATACTCATAGTTCTCAATGCTAACTAATTATTTTTAACTAGCTGATTATAATGTAAGTCCTTTCACAAAAAATGCTGTTAATATTTTCTTATCTGAACTAGTACGAACTAGCTAGCTAGTGCAGTTAGCATTATTACTGATGTAAACTGCATTAGCTAGCCAGTGCACATAATAACTGGAGCCATAAAGCTCATTTTTAAACACCCAGCAAACCCAGTACACCATCTGAAAATAAATGGTTTACAGGAAAAGTAAAACTAGCTAAAGTTGTTAGTGTGAAAAATAAAGTTCAGCTGACATGTCAATACAGCTTCAGGCACCACCCTGCTAAAAAAAACACACAACTGAAGTGAATATTGCTTTTCTGTTTTTATCCTCTAATATAGGACCAGAGCTTGTCCTGTACTGGCCTCCAAGGCATTCAATATTTTCTCAGCTTCACTAAACTGCTTCACGAGATAATGCTAAACGCACCTGCCTCTTTATTATATCCCACACTAACCCATGTCTGGTCTAAACCAGCAAAACGGCAGTAGGAAAGAATGGTTACACTGTGAAATTTGGGTTGAAATAATGAGAAAAAAACCCCTCTATAATAGAAATGACTAGAATTAATTTAATCAAATCGGCGTGCATCTTCAAGAAACTTGATTCCAGTCTGTCTGGGAAACCGGTTTATATTCAGTGAGTGTGTGTAGCATCAAAAAGACAGGAATAATTGGAACAACTCGGAGGCTGTGCAATTATATTTATTATGCCACTCACGCATTTTAAGGAATGAAATATTGAGTAGGGCCTTGAAGGCATTAACCATTTTTGATTCAGATTGCATAAAGAAACTGAATCTTAACCCAGTAACAAAACAATAGCTGGGATTTACGTCTATACTACGCTACATGAAATGAGGAATGATAGAAACCACGTAATAATAATATTTCTGGTTACAAGACTTAAATCCATTTTAGGAAATATGACAATATACTATAATATACAATACACTATAACAAACTGGATGAAAGAAAGAATTAGATAAAATGACTATGTTTAGACTACAAAACAACAGATGGTTAAACTTTTGTGTACACTCATTTTATTATGCACACCTGTTCCACTGCTAATATCTAATCAGCCAATCCCATGTCATCAAGTCAATGCATCCACTCACATAAACATGATCAAGACGACTTGCTAAAGATTCAAACTGAGCATCAGGATGAGGAAGAAAAGAATTAAAATGACTTTGAATGTGTCACGGTTGTTGGTCCGAGTGTTTTCAGTGTTGATCAACTGGGATTTTCACACACAACCATCTCTAAGAGTTTACAGAGAATGTTCTGGAAAAGTGAAAATATCCAGTAAGGAGAAGTTTGTCTGGACCAGAATGTCCTGTTGATGTCAGAGAACAATGGCAGGCTGGTTGGAGATGATAGAAAGACAACAGGAAGTCAAATAACCACTGGTATGACCAAGGCGTGCAGAATAACATTCTGAACACGCAACGAATCCAACCTTGCAGCAGATGGGTTACATTAGAAGAGAACTTAGGATGACACTCCTGTCAGCTAAGAAATGGAAACTGTGGCTAAAAGACTCAACAAGCGGTCAGTGAGTGCATATTGAATTTCAGTCCAAGCCTTTTTGATAAAGCAGGAGGTTTTTACACACTAAAGTGCACTAAATCTACAGCACAATGCTGCCATACACATTAAAAATATTTGTATTGGACACAAATGCCTTAACTATGACATATAATGAGGAACTGTATTCTGTAAAAGAAATAGTTATTTTAATCTTTCAATATTCCAATTGAAAGCATCTGTAAGTCTAATGAGTATTCATGAGCCGGGTAATCAACCTTACTTGCATTTTTTTATTTTCTTTTTTCCTCCCCGTCACCGACAGTAACATTGAGACAAGAAATTGATGTAAGTGTTAAATAACAACTGCGGTGGGGCTAACATCAATAAATCAATACCCTTTTAGCCTCACACCAATATTCCTTCATCCACAGCATGAAACATGAAGGAAAATGTAGCAGAGCCTTTGTAACAGTTTCAATGCAACCACAGAGTAAAGCAGAGGCTGTACAGATGAATTTTCCCTTAAAAACAAAAGAAAAAAATCTGGCAAAAAAGAGAGAAATGTTTTAAAATGTACCGGTTGCATTTCTGACACTGTTATCAGAGAGATTTCACAGAGTGTGTCTGCAGGTGCCACCCAGCTTTGACCTTGACAGTGACACATGTAAACAAAAATCAGCCCACAGCTCCATCTGGTGGCCATGAAAGTATCTGCAAGAGAGGGATGAATCCAGAAAACCTCAAGAACAATCTGTACTCTTGTTTCCAGGGGCGGCAGCCCCCGTGAGCTTCTACACAGAATCAGCTGTGTCTTCCACACAGAGATCAGCTTTTCATTTAAACAAAAAGATCAAACCGGAAGAGGTACCGGTGACCTAAACCTGCTTTTCTTCATCTAAAACCAATTTTAGATGACGACAGGAAGGAAGGAAGGAAAGCAGGAAGGGAGAAAGGAAGGGAGGGAGGAAGGAAGGAAGGAAAGAAGGAAGGGAGAAAGGAAGGGAGGAAAGAAGGAAGGGAGGGAGGGGAAAAAAAGTGGTGCCAAAAGAGGAAAAGACAATGAAGGTCACAGTAGTGGGTTGTACCACCGGGGTGAGTAAGCCTGGTTGGGCAAGAGGAAGGTCCGGATAGGACAATGAGGACACAAGTGTCCACACAGATGACTAGAGAGCATCCATGCCAGCAATTGGGAGCTGCCAAACAGCATCACAGCCAGCCCAAAGTCAGCCAGCTACACGCACACACACACGGCATACGTGCTCACGTGCACGTACTCACACAGCCAGAGAGACAACCAGCCAACAACCCATGCCTGCAAGATGCATTATTTTTTTCTGCCAATACCAGCAGGCCAACAGGCAAAACGGAGAGCATGAAGACACTTCAGCGCTGTCGTATCTGGCTGCAGGCTCCATCAGAAAGACACATAAAAATATAACTGAATGTCAGAAAGACATAAAAATATAACAATGCTGGAAAAAAAAAGAGAAAAGAATCAAATCAAATCAAACTTTATTTATAAAGCGCTTTTCATGCTTTGGCAACACAAAGTGCTTTACATGATAAAATCCATTAAAAGAAAATAAAACAAAGACAGACAGCCCCACCCCCCAACTGTCTCTTAACTTAAAAAAGGTAGAAACATCTGGCTCTGCACTGATGTTGATGTGAAGAAACCATATTAACGGGATCTATCCACACCAGGAGATAGTGCCCCCACGTCCATAGAAGCATACAGCAACCACCCAG
>JBAMHV010000006.1:24101847-24121620 GCA_037177535.1 Pseudomugil gertrudae | reverse complement strand
TATAAAGAACTTCATAAAATATGATTAAGATATATATAAATATATATAAGTAAATATATAAATAAGTAAATTAAATGGATGAATAAATAAATGAAGTTTAATAAAACAATTAAATAAAACATCAAATAAGATAGAATAATTCAGCTAAAAGCTAAGCTAAAAAGGTCTTAAGCCTCTTTTTAAAAACATCAACAGTCTCTGGCTTAATGAAGCATGAGCAGTGATGTACACGTGCTTTCTCATTTCACTAATATCTGTAGATGTTTTAAGCTCCAAAACCACCACTCGTTCTCTAAAGGACAGGAAGGGTTAAACATGAGACAACAGCTCCTATCACAAGATTCACGTCCAAATCAAAGCAATTTATTTACTGACAACGCTTTCTGAAGATGCTGTAAAGACTAATATTGCCATATTAGATAGAAAAAAGCTCAGCTTCAAAAGATTTGAGGCTTCATTGTAAAACAAACTTGGGGATTTTGGAGATATTGAAGAGACTGTTTTACCCACACAGAGCCTCTCAGAAATACCTAGGTTTGTGTCTGTAATGGTGAGACCAACTCAGTATGACTTTTCCTGAGGAGGGCAAAAAAAAAAATCATGAATTGGTGACGGGGTGTGGAGTATGTGCTAGAACAGGTTCAATCAGACAGCTCCAGCAAAGAGCTTACAGGACTTAAAGGATTCACCGCTAATGTAATGCAGCCTGGTATCACCAAGAAGAAGAAAAGAAAAATCAGAGGTTTTATGAGTTTCATGCCTCGATCGGCCCGGCTGATGCTGTGCCGCAGAAAGCAATTTTGGTTTTTAGGGTCCCTGAAACAGATCTGACACAACATTAACAGGCGACTCTAGTATTGATGAGCATGAATAGCAGCTGAGAGAAAATGCTTAATATCCGATTATTTGCTTGAACATCTTTTTAAAACACATCTTGTGCTAGATTAGATCCCTTTATAACTCCAAAAGATGCAGCTGAAAGCAGTTACGCTTCAAGGCACTCATCTTCATCTGGGTTTTACCATCTATTTGCTATTACACCTCCCTCTCAAAGCCATTCACTTCTACAATGTTCTATTGAGACAAGTGAGCACCAAAATAGGCTTGTAATTAAAAGATTCTGCAGAATATTATAAAATACAAAGAAAGTGAATTGTTAGTCCTTCCTGAGGATTAAAATGAATAAATAGCTCCAGGATGCTGCATTCCTCTTTACTGCTGAGGATCCACTCATGCAAAAACACACAGACTCACAAACATTAACACTTAGCAGGGATACAATAGGCACACTTTGACACGCAGACACACAACGCCTACACCAACAGAAACGGAGAGTTGACACGTCGGGTGAGGTAATGTTCCCGCCACCCTGGCTTTTGGAGCACACTTCCCCACTGCCTGGAATAATTGCTGCCTGGCTGCTTTGCTGGGAGAGTGAGCACCCTGTTCATTAGTTGCTCCAAATATCAGACATGGCATCACTTTTATAAGCTTAATTTCTCCGCAGTCACAGGCCCTCTTCTCTGATCCTCCCCCATCAAGAGCCTCAGAATATGCTCCTGTTCTCACAAGCAATGACCTAAATAGATAAGTGTTAAACGAACGGGGGCTTTCTTTTGCCAGCAGAAATGAGCCAGCAGAGGCCAGAGCAGACCGAAAGGGAAAACGCTCCTGTTGGTGAAGGGGGTCAAAACTCAAGCAAACCAGTGGTGATGCTGATGCAAGTGGAGACCTGGAGTATCTATTTCCTTGCTAAAGCACAAAACAAAACCCACGTTTCCATGGAGACCGGCAAACAGTTGCATCACTTCAGGGACCACTGGCTTCCTGCTCTGTGATTGGCTTGTTCAGACAGAGCACCTGAGCGAGATGCTTCACATTGCTGGTCTTTATAGTTGTGAGGCCAGCATATGGTTGGCTGTTTGCATCACACCTGAAGTTGTCCCATGCACCATCAAACAGTTAGTTAAAAAACTTTCTACATATTTGCCTGTTCAAAGAACCACCATCAGGGAATGACACCAAACATATGATAAAGCTTGGACAGTAAAGAGATGTACCAATAGCTTTTTGTTTCCTTTGTAAACCTCTGGACGTGTCACAAGTCCTCTACAGGCAGATGAGGATTATGAAAATGCTGCATCAAAAGGGAACAGGTACAATGATGGCACGCTTAAATGACAATAGATAAATAAATAGATTCACAGACTCGTGTCAGTTAATCCAGACTAAACATGGAGAAGCAGCATATAGCTGCAAATGAGCAAAAACTGTCAGTGAAGCTTAAACTTTCACCAAATGTAGACACTTTATTTTCTCATGCTCCTAGGCACAACATCTGCACCGTATCCATTAACTTAGCCACACTTACACAGCTAACTTATTTACATGGTTATACATTATCATGATTTGTCTTATTGTGATTTCAGGTGTGTTATTTTTTTTATGTTGTATTATAGAAAGGATATTGCTCTGCTTTTATGTATGAAACATGTAAACTTTCCTTACCTTATTGGTAATGAAATAAGAAAACAGGGGAAAGTTTGATCAAATAGCCTATGCAGCATTTAAAAAGCTGATCAGATGCTAACATTTGATCCTAGTGTTAAATGGCTACATCTTTTCTACATGGCGGAAATCTTTTTGCTGTGTGACCCAGGTCTGGTTTTTGTATTCCATTGCTTCGGTAGTTACGCATTTAGCAATGTTCAAAAAGCATTAAACACAACATCAGGCCATTTTCTAGTTGCAGCACAAGATGAACTCTGCCTCAGGATCTTGTCAAGGATGTCCACTCCTTACTCGGTCTCATTGTAGTACAAGGAGCTGAACATTCCTCCTCCATCGGCGTCTTCCTCATTTATTTGCTAGAATGTAGCTAAAAGCGTAGTCTTATCTTCCTCTTCTGTTCATTACTAAAGCACTGGTTTACATTCCCAGCACCACTGGTTTGTCTGTGTCTGGCTAAAGTTATTGTTTGTCTGACTGTGTGCAACATAACTAAGAAAAAAAAGACAGATTTTTAAGACTGTTTCAAAGAAAATTTCAGAAGTAGAAAAGTGAACAAATAATTAGATTTTATGGGCAAACTGGAAAACCCTGTGGATCCAGGATATTTCATAAAGGAATCCTATAATGGGGAGATAGGGATCATTTAGCCATTAAAGCTTATAACTAAATGCTCACAATCATTGAAATGAATGAATGAATGGAAAATGTGGTTTTTGACTGACTGATGGTCATGTCAGATTAATAAATCTGATTCCACAGACGGCAGAAAACAGAGCTTATGGGGGTGTAACGCACACCCCTCCACCAGTCGATACAGTATGTGCACACAAAGCAGACACTGCTTCCTGTCCTTGAAAAGTACATGCAGGATTTATTGGCATCTGATGCCTTTTTCTTGCCCTCGGACAGCATGACACACACTCCTGGAAGCTCACCTTTAGCCTTACAATGAGCAGAGCTTTAAGACACCACAGCGCTGATTGAAAGATAGGTTGGTATTCATGCCTACGGAATGTGTGTGTGCGGGAATGTAAACCAATGCAGGAGTTTGGTTCTGTTGTGTGTGTGTGTGGGTGTGTGTGTGTGTGTGTGCGTGTGTGTGAGTGAACAGGCCCTGCAAGTGCAACCAGGAGCATAAGATGATGCCATATGGCAAATTGGACCTGCTGCCATCGTCTACAGATGACAGCTTCAACAGAAATTCATTAATCTTTGACAGAGATATGAATTTCTGTGATTTATGACAAAAATTCTCTGATTTTATCACTTGGCTCTGGGTACAAGTGCCATTTTCCAAGTGTGTGTGACTGTGGGTCAGGTGTGTTCAACATACCGTCACTTTCTCTAAATCGGCTTCGGAGGAGGTGGGAGACAGGGGGCTGACAGGACTGAGGGAGGGGGAGCTTCCGACACTGGAGACGTACTCGGGATCGGGGACGTACAGAACCTGCAAACACAATCCATGTCTGTATTTACACAGGTGCTTTCTGTGCACACACATGCAGACACACACACACATAGAGATATAGAATCTCTGTTAAACAGTGCAAGTCTGACAAGGAAAGTAACATGAAATCATGACTGCTGTCTCATGTTATTGACAAGAGAAACACAGACAGGGAAAGTGATGATGATCATGTTGGTAATTCCAGTCTGAACCAGCAGCAATGGGATAATATCAGGTGGTTTTTGTGACTATAGTTTATTCTGGAAATTCATTTATTTATTTACAGGACTGTGAATAAATAAATTATTGATGCATTTTTACTCCAGTAAATCAATTCAAAGTGTCATAAAATAGCAAAAATACCAAAAACAATTCCCCAAAGCCTAACATGACATCCCCTATTGTACAACAGTGATTTAAGAGTAATGGGATGAAGTTGCAGGGAATGGCAATCTGTTTAAGAAGCAGATTTAAATTATTGACAAATTTACTACAATTTTTAGTGCAGTTATTAAAATGAATTAGCTAAAATAAACTTTTGCCTTATTTAGTTTAGATTTAGAGGCTAAAAAGCCTTTTCTTATGTCTGTATAACTAAAACGATGACAGCTTAGCCTGGAGCCTGTCCCAGCTTTTAGCAGGTGTAAACCCTGGACAGGTTGCCAGTCCATCGCAGGCTAAAGAAAGAAATTCTTCCTGTCATTGTACAAATCTTTAAAGTGGAGATATAAAAGATAGTGATGTATTTCTTTATTAATTTATTTAGCTCAACAAAAAAATTGCATCTCCAAAATGTCTTAAAAAAGGAATCTAGGTAGGCTTTGTTTTTATTTTACAATTAAGCTAATCAATATAAAGACAGAGGTTTTAAAATGATCTCTGCTCTACTTTAATGCAAGAGGTGTCGACTGAAAAGATCAAAGGAGATTAACTTTATTGTTTTTGTAATTTAGACAAAGCCAGTCTTTTAATGAGAATTTCTTGGCCTGTACAGGGAATTTGGGGATGAAATGATAAATGAAAGTCTACATACTTTAACTTGGTCTGATATTAGTCTTGTCTGCAGAGAACAGGAGAGAGATGACGTCTTGATAAGTGCTCCACACGCCCTGCTGTTTGCACGCAGCTAAACTTGCCGTCTGCCGAGAGCTGGGAGGGCGGAAAGCGTGCCAGGCAGATTGGCTGCGCCTTGCGTCCATTAGACCAGATTTGCTTTTATTGCCAGGAAACGTAGAGCCAAAACATATTTTTGGATGTTTGTCACTCCCCTCCCTCCCCCTCAAACATAAAAAATAAATAATAATAAAAAATGTGATAAATAGGGAAGCTACCACAGGACTGGGTGGACTAAAAATGGATAGCTCGTGCTTGTGTGATCAGAATCTCAGCATCACACGTTTTATTATATTATTAATCTTTTTAGCAACAAATTGCATCCTAATGGGACAAGTGGGGCTGTAATTAGCAGGCAGAGAGGAAAATGGAGAGCAGAGATGTGGTTAGTGAGTCAGTGAAAGTGGGTGGATAAAAACATGCAACGTGTCGTGTACTTTAAAAAAAAAACGACCGCATTTCCAGTTTCTCAAAAGAGGCTTCGAGCCTGATCAAGTGAAAATGAGTTTGAGGTGTTAGTAGATGCGAGGCTGAAGTGGGATAGCGGTGAGGTGGTGCGGCTGAACATATCAGCGAGGACGTGCACGGCGGTTCACACCTGGCCAGGCACCACTGCTCTGGAGAACAGCTTGTTCTGCTGAACCAGCTCGTTGGGTGTGGTGTCAAACTTGAGTGCAATGCTGTTCAACGTGTCCCGCGATTCCACCTGGACCACAAAACAAGAGAGAAGACATTTAAATAAAGAAATAAAAGCATACCGCTGCTTGTGTTTCAGGGCATGTCCTGCAAGCTGCATAGGAAACATTTGGAAGATCTGACACACAGGATGAGACATAGCGAGGGAACATCTAAAGAACAGAGCTGTGAAATGATTTCTTTAAAGGGTTTAATGCGCCATGTGTTCTGCATGTTAGATTTCTGGATGTTATGCAGATTAAAGCTGTCATCTGTTGACCAGAATAGATTCCCATGATATTCAATGCAGCTGGCAGCGATATAAACTGACATGAGTGTCCGTTGTTATCTTGTCAACCACTTGCATAGAAATATTTACAATTTTCCCCAATTATAAACAAAAGTCTGAACAAAGCTGACAGAGTACCTGAAATAATCATTTTAATTGCAGATTCATCATTTTCTAAATCACTATCAATATAATTGTGTCTAAAATCAACATATTAGGAAAAACAGTGCTCCTAACATGAAATCTGCCTCTGATGTTTGCAATTGATTATTTTAAACTTAATCTTCCATTTTTTTATTTTCTTTAAAGCTTTTTGCACAAATAAAATCCAACAGAAAATATTCTAAGCAGCCTGCGTTTCATCTAGTATGAGAAACAGCAGAGATATCTCTTTTCATTCACGTCCCTGTGCTCTCATCTAACAGCCGGCTAAAAGATGGGCCAGTTTTATTTGTCCGGCTCAGAGAGAAATTAGGTTTGCAGCTCACCGTCCATCCTATTACGGTTGGGAAAATAGGCATTGCTTCTGTTAAGAAAAAGTTTCTCTCCCAACTTATTGATGCAGAAGATTCAGCTCCGTGAAGAATGTACAGTGCAGACTGACTGGCCCGTGCCAGTAATGAGCAAACAAACTGAAAACCAATCAGTTCCAGTCACTGTCCAACTGGTAGGTGCATCTGCAGGACTCAGCTGTGATGGCAAGCCTTGAGAACTATATAAGCTACAAATACAAGCACATTTAGCTTACTGCTTTAGCGTTGTATTTGCACAGAGGTGTAGAATGTGATGTAAACCAGTGTGCAGAGTTTTCCTTTCAGGACCAAACAGAACTCCACATTTACCCTTCAAAGAAAAATCAAGACAGAAATAATATATTTCTCAAATTTATTATATTCGAAGACTTGTATCATATGTCGCAACGAACATTTGTGGGTCTGAACTCTTGTTTGGTGCGCATCATTTTTACCCAGAAGGCCTACTTTCTGCAAACGCTCAGAACGAAATATGGAACAAATGTAAACTATGAAATAAAAAAGAAAGAGTATTCAAGCTGAGCGGCTAAACAAGTCATGTTGGAATCCTTAAATCTCTAATAATGGGACCAGCTACTATACCTGCAGCTAGCAGGAGGTAGCTTTATAAACCATCCTGTGGAGCAGACTTTAAACTACTGATTGTAAAAAGCTGAAATGTGTTTACATTTGTTAGGGTATCATAAATAAACATATATGCAGCTCTTAGTTGTTACACAATAACAACTGTTGCATTTTTGCTTAATTTAAGTAATTAGCTCAGAAAACTGAACATCTCTTTATTTGTGTTCATCAGCAAACTTCTGATCAGAGCTGCAGGAGGTACTTTTTATTTTTTTTAAATCTTTTTAAAAAAACACTAAAAGAGGAAAAAACAAGGAGGACGTGACTAATTTTAGCTGAAATAGAACAGATCATGCAGGTTGTTGTGGTTATACCCTGTGCTCAGCTGCAGCACCTTGTAGTGTGACACAGGTGCGTTCACTTGTCTCCACCAGTTAGGATCCACACAACAGAGATGGGCTCCATGTGTCTGAAATAGTTAAGCATCTAGCATGCCCAGTGGGACTTTTTTACCTTCCAAACAAGGCTGACATCCATGTCAGGAAACGCCTGTATGCGCAAGAAATGCGCTGCAAGTGAAGAAAGTAAGCACAAGGGAGTAGAAATCCCAAAAACCAGATAAGCAATATTGTCTCTGAGCTGTGCATCAAGGGCACGACACAATGGCAACGTGTGTTTAAGCAACACGGGACTGCATCATTTAGCTTCATACTGGCCCAGAAAAAAACTGAGAAAGACAGCTTCCCTAAATTCTTGACATGACAGAGTGTTTCCAGGAAGATTTTTGCAGAGGCAGACACACATGGGACAGTCACAGGCAGGTAAATAAAAAGGGGAAGCAGGACAGACAAGCTGGAACATATTTAACATTGTGTGAGGCAGCAACACATGACAACACGTCTGGATCACATGTCTGGAATAACAACTCAGGAAAAGATGGACAAAGTCTAGAAGCTAATAAAAACCAGCAAATGTTTTCACAGGCCACAAAACTCACAGTATTACATTTTGTTTCAATGAAGGGTTTACAAGTCAGTGGAGGTGGGGAAAAGCTGAAACCAAGCAGGCAGAATTTCACAAGAGAAGACATATACAAATATTTATGGAAGCGTGTATTCAGGAGGATGTTCAACAAGATGAAATGTACTTAAAATAGCAAGTAAAAGAGTTGTAGATTCATTCACAGATTATGTGGAAAACATCTGGGCAGCTGATTTGTTTTGAAGATTCATTGTGTGCAGTTGTGGAGATGCCTTTACTGAGCAGTGTCCCAAGATAAACTGAAAAGAGAGCAAGAACTAATACAAGAGTTGGACTTGTTTTTACTAACTGGATAGATTTCAGAGTAGAGAGAAGTAAACTGAGTATATCAGTGGTGTGACTTTAAGACTTGTCAGGAAGTTAGAGAGTAAAATCACAAGTAAATTAGAAATCGGTGTTTAACTGTCAATTAAATTTGTTCTATGTTATTGCATTGTGAGACTGGAACAGGTTATATAAACCTGCAGAAAATTCTAGACCACGTTGATGCTTTTATTTTGAAATCCAACCTAAGTATTTTAAAATCAACCACTGAAAATGTTTAATGCTTTTAAAATTCAATCCAAAAGGCTGTTTTAAATAAGTAAATATAATGACTACATTAATTTGATTTAAAAAAGCATTAGTTTCAGGTCACATTACTCTTTTTCCAGTCAGAGAACCACCAAAGACTACGGATGAGGAAACACCACTGCAGGCATCCAGGGGGAAGACGACACTGCTGACATATTATCTCTAAGAGGAAGCCCTGAGTATAACTGTCATAGGAGAAAACCAGCTAATGATGGCAGAAATCCAGCTGGAATGGCTCATAAAAGACGAAAGACCACAAACGTACAGTGACAGTAATACTGCCGGGTCACTTGTTTTGGCTCTGGAGCACAGCTCATTAGCTTCTTGGAAGCAAAATGTCGACTGATTCCGGTCAATTACTGGCAGCAACATTGTCCACTGTTGAGCAATTAAAAGAGTGGGAGAAGCAACATCTTGAGACTTTTGTTTAAAGGCAAGGCAAGTTTATTTATATAGCACCTTTCATGTACAAGTTTCATGTTTAAACATGAAAGCAAGTTAATGTCTCGGCTATGAAAGGTTGAGTAGCCGGGGCAGGACGATTTTGAGTTTATGCAGAGTGCTAACAGTGGCCTTATTGTGGGCTTTGCTGAGTTCAGATGATCGAACCTCTGGGGGGACAAACTAATAAGAGCAGTGGTCGGTCACGCTGCTGGGAAACAGTTTCCCTGACTCAGCATTCACAGCTACACAACAATGAACAATGCAGAGCAGGAGTGCATGGGTGCTGCAAACCCCAATGCCAGCAATAATGCAGATTGCAGGTGGTGCATATTTGTGTTTCCTCACCTTTTAAAAGATTATAACCAGAATAACATTTGGTTTTTTTCACAAATATCAAGAAGAAGGATGATGACAAAAAATGGCCAGTTTATGTAACTTACATGTTACATGTTTAGTAATAAAACTGATCCAGACAGTATTACTTGGAAAGATTCAAAGGAAAGATAAGAGCAGTTTACTTTCCATCAACTAGATTATTTGGCTTGATAAAATGTTAAGAAATAAATCACATTAGAAAGCATCCCTTGTATTTCAGATGTTATCTGATACTTTTATATTTATACTGCTTGTTTATCAGGCAAGGTTTCATTTAATGATTCAATCAAAGCTGAGACTGCGATAAACGGAGGCCACATGTCAACTAGGCTGGAAAAGACCAAGACAAAACCACATGGATCTCTCATTTGTGTCCATAAAAGCAAGTGAATGTAATGCAACTTCAAAGGGTGGCAGTAGGGAAACTCTGCATTGCTTTCTTTCTTGGTACAGGAGAGAATCTACTGAAACTAAACCACAACAAAGACATAAGGAGGATGTGTTGACAGGCTGGAGTCCCATCTGAAACTCCTCCTCACAACTCTTGTTATTAACAACTGCTCTTGGACACCTTTTTGTCAGCAGCAAGGATCTAGACGATTTGTCAGCCTATCGGCTCAGCGGAGGGAGTCTTACTATTCGTTCAAACAACAGCAGCATGTCAGTTTGATAAATAACCTGGCGTGTAGAAGGATGGGGGATGTCAAGAAGATCAGAGCCAAGGTGACAAAGTCTTTGTGACACGAGCATGACGCACACAAACATGTACTTAATGTGGATTTACAGCAGGGCCATAAAATACAGAATAATAACTTCTGTGGCATGACTTCACATCAAACCTCCCATCCTGGAAGCATTTATAACTACATGGTCCTTGGTAAGTGGTGCAGCATTTTAAGTCTGACCTTTTGTTTAACAGTAAAATTCTGCTGATTTATTTTAGTTATGAAGATGAAGAGTTAAAGGGTCTCCTACAGAGTCAGTGTCTTTCATCCTGGCTGCTTCGGCAGGAAGCATCGATTCTCCCTGGGTGCTATTTGCCACCATCTCATCCATGAACTATTTATTTTTAGCTTCATAGCTCCTCTGTTGCTCAGTACAAAGCCATCTTATAGGACATTCGGGGTTTGTGGGACATTTAAAGAATTAAAGCTCTGTTACAATGCAGCACTCACCAATATAAGGTCAGACATTTGACTTAAATCAAACAAAACCAAGTTCTTGTATCTAAAACTCAGTTGGTCTGGTACCTAATGCATAAACTTTACAAGTCAGGTGGTTGGGCTGATCTGGGCACCAAAAATGTACGACTATAGCAAATCTAGCTTTTTACATCACAAAAGGATTGCGACAACAGGCACATCTGATTCCAGCAAACCTCAAAGATACAAGCATTGATCGCACTGTAAGAAGAGCTATCTCTGACTCTATTAAGCGACAGAGGACAGGGAACATGCATACGTGACTCACTGATAAAGACCTGATATTGACACATTGACAGAAGGACAAGAAAGGGAGGGACAGAGAAAGTAATCACAATTAGAATCATGGTCGCTAATGATAGGTGAACCCTATCCTCTTCTGCACTGGATCAATATCCCTCATTATTCATCTCAAACTGGAATGAATAATTAAGCTTGTTCCTGTTCGGGTGACACCCCTCTTTGCAAGGAAAGGACTGGTGGGGGTGACCGCTACAGCCATGTTAAGAGTGACTGATATCCAGCTAATGGTCACCTTGCTGAACGGACGAGGACACAGAGATTCTAAAAGGGGAGCGTGGACGAGTGGCTCAAAACTAACAGCTCCATTAATGAGTCTGCCATCTTTAACTATGTAACATGAGAAGAGTGCTTTTATTTCAGGTCAATGGGGGGAGTAAGACGTATTCACAGTTAAGAGATTAATTGTGTCCATTTACAGTTGCTGGCTGGTATTTGTTTCCACACAGCAGTTGCTTTTTTAAATGAAGGGAACCTTCCAACTCTCCGTGGGAAACAAATCAGACAGAAAAAGATAAAAACCTTTGATTGTCAAATAATATCATTAAGAGTAGCTATCTCTCCACTTCTATACCAAAGAATGAAGCCAAGTCTCATCTTGACAGTTGCCATGGCAACTTGGTCATTGGTTCATAATGATGTATGCATTGTGCAGCTACACCTTTGCCAGTTGTCTGCAGGCCTAAATTTAGAGCCGCTACAAGTGACACGGGATGAAATCAGATTATTTAGTCTCTTTGGAAGCAACGGAAAGCAAGTGTTTTTGTCTCACTTTCAAGCCTTTGTGGATTCCCCCTCATGTCAGCCTTTGACCTGATGCTACAGCGCTTCAGGCTTTAACAGCCCTTTCCCTGATTTGACACAAACCCATGAACCTAATGTCATAAGAACCAGCAAAGCCAAGAAGGCCTTGGCGTGACATAAAAAAAGCAAAGCAGAAGGGGTGTTGGTCTCAGACTTGTCTGGGAGGAAGTCAGAATGGAAATACTTTACATTCATTCAAATATTGTTTTTTTTTTTTAGAAATGGCTTCCTCTGCTCCAACAAAGAGACAATTACAGTGAAGGCTTTGATTATGATTAATATTGTACACTGTATACATAGGGTTTTTGCACCATTTTCCCTTTTCTGCCACCTGTCTGATTCAGCAAGTCTGTACAGGTTCATATGGCTTTCAAAGAGATCTGAATTGAGTTGAGAGTTGTAACCAACTTAAATTTACACATTAGGAAGTTAAGTTCATCAACACTGAGGAAACATTTTCTTACAGAAACCTGATTAGAAGTACACAAATGGTCAGAGTGAGCCTTATAAAGCGGCCTACCTATCCAATGCTTTATCCAACAGTGTCCACCTTCTCTATATTCATTCCACTGACTGTACCCCATTGCTGTTATGATAGCTATCCACAGACGCTCTCCAGTCCCATCTGCCCCCCACCCTATTCTGCTCTCAGAGAGGGAGCTTTGGATAAGCTAAAACAGTAGGATCTCCTCTGCAACCCAGCACTGAATAATGCAATCAGACTGACTGATTTCAGGAAGGTGCAGAGTTAAGATTAGAGCTGGTGTGTGTGTGTGTGCTTGTCTGCGCAAGTGCACAAAAGCACACACACACACCTGGTGTTTGGAGTATGACTCATCTAATGTCCCTCAACTCCCCTAATGACCACACTGCTTCCTCTCAAACCCAGCAGAGATCACCTAAACTCAAGACCAGTGACAGACCGGGCTCCACTTTTATCAGCTTCTGCTCCAGAATAAGAAAGTGTCAATTATAAAGCAAAAGATTTACTGTAGGTATTAAACCCCAAGTTTTGTTTTTGGCCAAAAAACATTCAGCAGTCAGAGCTTTTAAATACAAAAGTTGGCACTGCATTCTTATATGTCTTAATAATGTCACAAATTTGGCATGGCTGCTTAGCAATTATAACACTTCAGGCATATGCATTAACATAAATAAAATCATTTTATTATCACTCATTTGTTGATAAATATATTTTTAGACCCCAAATTTGAACTTTATATTGGCGCTGAGCAAAACAGAAAACAAGTTACTGGAAATACTAAAGACTGTGCAATCAACAGGACGAAGAGGCAACTTTTATCCAGTATTGACTACGCTAAGTTGACGGGTTATTATCTCAACTGACCGTCCAACAGGGCTGAGAGTTCGAAGCACAAACCAGTCACTGAAAACTATGCACAAGTCAGCAACTAGAACATGGTTAATAAATCTGACTGCTCATACTGTTAGCTAAAAGGACTACATGATAAATGCTGACAATGGCTTTGTTCTTTCCTTTTTCGTTCTACTCTCATAGCAAGACAGTCCCTACTCTCCAAGCGACTCTTTACTCTCACTAAACAAAATGTAATGAGAGCTCAGCAGGGCCAGTTCTGCAGAGAGCTGTACAAACGTGTTAAAGGAGCAGGTCAAAAACTTTACCAAACACAGCTAAACTTTGTAGAATAATCTTTACAACACGGAGGAAATGTATGTGCTTTTACTTGTATTTGCTGCTCTTTGTTATAAAAAACTAACAAATAAGCAGTTATTATAGGCATTTAAAAAAGGTTTCAGGACAAAGCAGACCATCTTTGCAGGGGTGAGGGGTAGAACATCAACTGATAGAACATGAACTTAAGACATCTCGTGTAGACACCATAGTAGTCTGTCTCCCACTGAAGAGGCATGAAGTAACCCTTCATGATTGCAAAATGTATCTGAGGGCATCCAAGTTCTTCCCCCAGTGAGCATATGGAAAACAGACATGTACATATGAAATCTGAAAGTTTATGAATACAAATCAGTTTTACAAGAACAAAACATTTATCATACATTTTACATGCCTACCTGAGAACCAATCAGATTTCTATAATCCTTAACCAATCAGAGAGAGAAGGGCTAAGATTCTCTGTATTTACAACCAAACTCTACATCATGTTAAAAATGCCACTATAACCATGACCAAGGCCAGTGACACTGGTATAGCTCTCTAAAGGTAAGCTGATTCACAAATACTCAAAAGTTTCTTCCTAGAGACGGAAAAACATGTTTCTACTATTAACCAACTTGTTTTCCATAAACCAACTTACCTTTACAGCGTTATGGTGGTTGCACTGGTATGGGCAGGTCTCTACATAACTGGGTTGGGACTAGTGAAATCGGACTGGTCTCTTGAGTTGGTGTTTTTTGTACTTATTAAATTAAGAACCAAAACATCTCAGTAGTGGCATTACTATGATCTGTGCACTTTGTCCGCGTGTAAAGTAAAACATTTTGAGCTGGAATCTGATTGGGCAACTTCCCTCCTGCTACTTTTTATTTATTTTTTCCCCAATGCCTCACATGTCTGGAAAAAAATATGTGTGGACTGTTTGACTTTGAACGACTGTCCTTGTAGCCAGCTTGGAAGGACCCCTTCCCACACACACACACACACACACGCACACACACACACACACCACTACATGTGGCAACATCTTTGCCTCTCTCTGTCTGCACCTTTATGTCTGACCATCCATCTCCGTTTTACCCAGAGAATTCAAGCACTTTTATTCAGATGCAGGTCAGACTTGGCTGAAGGGCCTGGGCATTATCAGTGTCTGTGCCTATGGGTTGCAAATGCACAGATTATTTCTTAATTTAAAAAAAAGAAAAGAATTTAAGGGACAGAGAAAGACGTGTGTGTGTGTGTGTGTGTGTGTGAGGTAAAAAGGTGAGAAAGGAGAGGGAGGGAGGCTGTATTGATAAAGCAGCATGAGCAAATCCTCCTTTCTTCCGCTGGATCCTAGGCGATATTTATAATCTTATCTGCTGAGAGCGAGCGAAATAAAGAAACTCTGGTGACTGGCTCCCTGGTGCAGGAGATGAGTTTAAGATAAAGCTGCTTCTCAATCAATGGGCTGGTGTCTCATATGCTTATTGTCAGCCCTGAGCTTTCTCCCGATGTGCTGTTTTGGTATGTTAAGTCATAGGACAAAAATCACTAGCTAAGCTCAATCCATCCATCAACACCATAAGTAATTTATGGGGGTTGGGTGAGGGTGGTGATAAGGGGGAAAATGCAGAACAAGTACAGGATTTTCAGTTCTACAGTCAACTATAGACCCTAAATTTTGCCAACTCTGGTTTTTATCTTATCAGGACTGTGTCACAACAAATGTCCTATTGTAACAATTAAAGTTGTTCAAGGTAAACGAGGGTCTTGTCAATCAGCAGGTCTCAAATGACTGGCTGGAGAGGCAGGTGTGAGAAGTGGAGTGCTGAGACCTGACAGCGGAGAACTCGTCAGGGTAAGCGGGAATGAGGAGCGGGGATAGCAATGACAATTATAGACCACAAACCCTCTTCTCGTCCTTTCTTGACAGCAGACAGACAGACGGCCGAAGCTCAGCCACAGCATTCCCACTCTTCACTGTTGCTACGGAGAACAAGGCGATGAAAAGCTGTCTGACTGCAGCTGGATTTGAGGGTCATTTGAATAACACAACCAGTCAAAACAGAGAGAGCTCCGTTTTCACTTCATGCCAGGGAATTGTACTCTTCTCTCTCACTCTAAATCTCTCATTCTCTCTCTATTTCTACCTCTCACCCACCCTCCCCCTCCTCCTCCTTCTCCCACACAACAGCTAAATCAATAGAGATGACAACGCAGTTGGAAGGTCATTTGCCGAGCTGTGTGGTGGAATGCTTGGTGTTTTGCAGCGCAGACAATGAGTGGAAAAACAAATACACATCGCAAACAAACACATGTCCTGCCAGCACTCCTGCACGTCTGTCCTGCTCTGGTCCAGCTGGAGGACCAAAAACAGAGCTGCCACCATTCTCCTTCTTTGTACATCAACATGCAAAATGGAGCTGAGGACAGTAAAGCTGCAGGTGATTTTTAACAGAGGGTATACAGTTTCCATATGATTTATGTCAACTATTATACAAGCCTCTTTATACACACACACTGAAACACACTGTTCTATGTAAACAGTTCAGAAATGAGGTACATTTGCTAGAGGAAAGAAGAATCCCCAAAATGTTTCTGTCTAATAAAAAACTGCCAAGCATGGTCAGACAGAGCTTTCATAACAAAAACAAAAACTGCTACATCCCGAATATTGCTGGAGCTATTCAGAGCTATGCAAAGCACCAGCAGCAATCACATATATACACACACATCCACTGAGGGAGAAAAGCATTAAAAACCCATGAGAACATTAACAGCAAAGAGATCAGAGTTGACTCCACGTTACTCACAGAATATTCCATGGTTCCTTTGGGTCTCTGGAACGACATGCGCCTTCCATCCTTCTTTTCTGGAGTCTTCTTCTGGCCAGTGTCTGAAAGCAAACGAGGCAAGGTACGCATTACATTCATGTTCCTCTCTCCCCAGCTTGTCACAAGCTGCCGTTTCCCAGCCCTGTGGGTAGACAGCTCATTCGTCAACAGTGAGCAAGCGAGCCAGCCAGCCTGCGATGCGAGCTGCGAGCACCGGACCTCTTCCTCTGTCTCTCTGGCTCTTGCTCTGCTTCTATCTTCCTATTCTTGCTCTCTCTCTATCACGCTGTCCTCCCCTCGCTCTGCCTTCCTTTCTCTCCCGCTTCTCCTCCTAGCCCGCCATGTAGCGCAATGACAGCCGTCGAAAGCGCTTCACCTTGCCTTCCCTCCCCTGTTGCCTCTCACGGCTGACAGAGACCAGGCTGAACTCCATCAGGGCACCGCTCCTCTGGTTGCGAGCCAGAGAGGCGGAGGAGGAGGAAACGGATTCACATGGGGAAGCGGGGAATGCTAAAGCTAGAAAGGGAGAGGGGGGCTAAGTGGGGGCTGTACCAGAGGGTGGATGGAGGGAAAGGGAGGGTTCAGAGCTACGTGCTGGTTGGGTAATGGAGGGATGTTGCAAGAAACAGTGACAGTTGATGAAGAGGTTGACTGTAGGTGTGGGAAAACAAAAGCATTTTCAAAATAGCAATTACAGCTTCCCTGCTTCTTCTAGGAAGGAAGGATTAGCCCAAGATCAATAGTTTTACAGAGAATTTAAACCAGAAGAGGGTACAGCTGGCAGCTTGGTTTTTAAGACATTAAACACACAAAAATATAAATAAAGGATGTTGAAGGGATGGATATGTAGGTTTGTGGATGTAAATGATGAATGGGTTAATAATGACAGAGGAAACTGGAGGAAAGCATTTGGAAATGATGGGGGCTGGGCGTGGGCATTAAGATGAAGGCAAAGGGTGGATGGAATATTAAAAACCAGTCAAAAAGTCAGATGCAAGAGATAGGAGATGAAAGACATGGGAAGGACACTGTAGGGAGGAGTAGTTAGTCTAAGTGGTTTGACAAGGAAAAGGAGACAAGCAGCACTTGTTAAAGGACATTAATGAATACGATTCCGAGCTTTTTGGTTGCGATTGCTTGGTATTTAAGCACAGAGAGATGATGATGGGAGGTGAAAGGTTGCTGAATAGGGATAATGGATTTATGCTGGACATATTTTGGCCCAATGCCCTCCGACGCTTCTCTTACAAGTATTGCCACATGATTAACAAGTGCCCTTGTAAATGTCTTTCTTCAGGCTCCTCACGTAGCTAAAATCATGAGTCATCCACCAGCGTTGCTTTTTTCTGGGGTCTTAGGACTGTCTGACAGCAAGTCGGGTGCAGGGGGGGTGCTGCTGCTGCTTCAGGTGTTAATATCAGGTGTTAAAAAGTCACTGGGACTTATTTCATGAAATGAACACCATAATAATTCAGACTAAGATGTAACCAACCTGGGTCATTGATATGACTTCCAGGACAGTATGAAATTAATTGCCTCTTTCCCGTTATAATTACAAAGTGTAGTTGTGGCAGTATGTTAAAATGTGAGTGCAAAGGCAGACCTGCCTGAAAACAGCAGCCAATATTTAGCATGTTGGTCGCAGTTGCCATTGACGGTAGTATTTGCCTTCATAGCCATGACATTTTGTGTTGCTTTAACTCTGCCGTGATTTACTGTTGGCCACAAAACAACTATAAATTTATGTAACCTTGATTTAAACATGAAATAAAAATTCTTGAGATGCAAAAGCTCTTATCGCAAGTAAGCTGCTTGACAACTGGCAGCAGTTTAAATCAATCGGATTGATCAATCAAAGTATTAACAACCGGAGCTCTGCTTGTTGTAAGTTAAAAAAATAAATAAATAAGTGTATGAAAAAAGTGTACACATTCAGATGTAGTTTGATGATTGTCTAGGGACACTTCTGTTGTTTTGTTATTCTTTATCATGCCTATTTCTTTGACTTCCTGGAAGTAAACCAGGCTAGTTACTCACTTAAGGCACTTTTCCATTAGTACCTGCGCGACGCGACTCTACAGGCCCGGGCAGTACGATATTGTACTGGACTGCTTTTCCATTACAAGTCGCGATCCTCTAATGTGGGAAGGGTCCCTCACACAACGCGAGTTTCTAGGCGCTTTGCGTGGAGTCTGCAGAAAACCACAGTAGAAGACAAATACCATAGAAGAAGACCGACACGAACATAGAAGACTTCCTGGTAACTTTTTACCTGGGGCTCGGATTATGGTTATTCATGGGAAATAGACTCATGGGACAGATCAAGAGAAGTTTTCGGAGGGCAAGACGAAACACCCTGGATCATATCAGACCAATCAATGAACGCCAGCCTGTAGTCGTCACGCTACCCGCACGGCCCGACACGCTTAGAACCACAACGAAGTAGGTACGAAAAATGTAACCGCACGGCACGACACATCCTGATGGAAACGCTCTGTTTCTGGGTATAATCGTGTGAGGCCGGGTGGAGTAGGTACTAATGGAAAAGCGCCTTTATAGTATATAGAGCCTTGTACTGATACGAAGTGTGATGTGTGTGTGGTGTGGTCAGTGACTTCGATTTGTCATTTGAAGTGATCAGTTTATAACATAACCAAAACAAATGTGCATTTAGAGCAATAAGCAGTCCTAGCTGAGAGAAATGTTAAATGGCCAGACAAAGCAGAATGCGTTAAAAGTTATGACTGCTAGGATCTGATTCAGAGGTTGTACTACATTAACAGATACGTTTTTGTCTATGAGAAACCATGTTACACATTTCCACTTAGAAAACACACTATACTACTATACAGTCATTTGGCAGACGCTTTTATCCAAAGTGACTTACATGTTATTTTAAACCATTTTAACCATAGCTATTATAACCTAACATGCATGTCTTGTAGGTAGAAGGAAGCTGGAACCCGGAGAGAGCCCACGCATACATGGGGAGAAACTGCAAACTCCACACAGAAAGGTCACTGGACAACCCTCCCCAGCCTGGGCTCGAACCAGCAACCTTGTTGCTGTGAGGCCACAACACTAACCACTGCACCACCATGCTGCCACATACGGTAGTAGTTAGATAGTTACACAGGGAAAAGATACATCACTAATCAACTAAAACCAGTGTCTGAAACATAACTGAATCAAGTTGTATTTTGCCAACAGATTCTAAAAAAAAAAACCACTGCCTACACCAGGAAGCTTTTTTTTAAAATACATTTGAAACGCTCAGATCAAAACCAATGAAAACACCAGAGACAGTAAATAAATAACTAGAAAATTTCAGAAGAAATTTTGATGGGTGCCATGATGCCGTCGCCCCCTGTGGCCAACTCGTCGTGATGGAGCCGCCCTGTTTGTGCGGTCACCGTAAAAAGTCCTCCTGTG
>JBAMHV010000006.1:24078795-24092965 GCA_037177535.1 Pseudomugil gertrudae | reverse complement strand
GCACGTCTGGCAACAATGGGGAGCAGGGCGTTCAGTCGCTCTGCTCCCCATCTCTGGAATTCCCTTCCTCCTGACCTACGTACAGTCGACTCCTTCCCTATCTTCAAATCCGGTCTCAAAACTCATCTGTTCAGACAGTCTTATTCCTCCTAATCCATTTACATCGTTCCACAGTGTTTCCTTCATATATTTTTATTCTGTTTGTGCTTTTAATGATTAATGTTTTGCTTAGTTTCTTTTAATGTTGTATGATTGTATGTAAAGTGTCCTTGTGTGCTCTGGAAAGGCGCTTTTTAAATAAAATGTATTATTATTATTATTATTATTAATACCGTGCAAAACAATGCAATGAACCCGCACGGACAACTCAAAACCCAAGGACTAAAATACAAAACAGATCTAAACAAGACCCAGGTGAACACAATCAAAATTAAACACAAGTTAAACTAATTAACAAAACATGAAGCTTAACTGAAAACAGAAACACAGGAAACCCAAAAAAACACCACCCCAAGTGTCCAAATCATGACAGACAGGTTAGTAAATTACTGCAGATTTGTCAAGATTACAAAACTTCATGGTCATAAAATTGTATATTTTTCAGTATAACTAAAAAGAAGGAAGTACATACAGATGTTAACTGAGAAAGAGGCCATGATTACTGTGCAACATTCTTCTCCGTGTTGTTGTAATCAGTGCATGAGCTAGTGGAGCCGTCAACTTAAAGTCAGAGAAACCCAGTTCGACAGGAAACAGCCCTTTGCCAACACCATCAGCACCACTCAGTTCTATATTACCCTGCCAGCCCCCCACGCAGCAGCAGATAGCAGAACTCAGCTGTTCTAAGAAACTTTGCTGACTTGCAGTTTAGTGTGTGTGTCCACGGGCATGTCCATGTCAGAGCAGGAGGCTCTGGATCTGCCCTGTCCTCTCATTAACACTCTTCCTGTGTCGGCTAATCACACCCCGGTTGTGTTGCTGCTACAATAATGTGGCTTGAACTCCATACGTGCTGAGATCATTCTCCTTCCACAGTCGCAACTTTAAAACCCAGGCACTGATCTGCAATGAAGTGTGTCAAACACACACGGACACATAGTTCAATTAATATTCCCACAACGTGTGCTTGACTGTTTCCATGGTGACGAACTTGGTGGAGACTGAAAGGGAAAAGGTGTTAAAAGGAGAAAAAAAAGGGAAATATCCGAGTGGGGAACCTGTCTGCAGTACACAGTGGCAGATTCGGCTCTGACAAAGTTGGACGCCTCTGATGGAAGGAAGATTTCACTGACATATCAACCGTAAGCAATCTTTACTATTTGTCGTGCATTTATCAAAAGTTTCAGGCTGAATGCTAGCCAGTTTCCTAATTTGTGTATCGAGATGATTCAGCTATGCCTAAACGGATAAATAGGCCAAGCCTTTTTGCATTGCTCCTGTTAGCATGTGCAGGAAAACAGAGGAAACACAATTAGCTGATTAACTGATTGGCTGATGGGCAAATATAATGATTCTGTGCTTATAGATACGAATTATTGTCAACTCTAGGGTGAATTAACAGAAAATGCAATTTTCTGGCTCCAACTTCACAAATACCTCCAAGTCTGGCCGTATCATTAAGGAATATGAAAAGGCCGTGTCTGTGTTTCTGATGTTTGTCAGTGAAATGTAAGGTTTCCTGTGGCATTTCGCTTCAGTTGTTACATTTGTTGCAAGTCCCGTTTTGTCTCATTACCTCAATCTGTTATTTATTTTATTTTTTTTAGATACTTTCAGTGTTTTCTGGTTTGTGTTTTGTTCTGTTCCTTTGGAACAGTCATTATTCTTTGTGTTTAGAGATCCTATGTTCTGGTTTAGTTTTATATTAATCTTGTTTCTTATTTGGTTGCGTTTGTTTACTTCCTGTTCTTGTTTCACACCAGGGTTTTAGTTACAGATTGCAAAACCTGCTCTGTGTTTAATTATCTCCCTCAGTATCTATGCTCCAGGTTTTCATCTGTTAACTGCCAGATCCTTGTCACCGTCCTGTTTGGAGTTCTCAGCCAGTCTGTCATCTTTTTAACTCCCCGAGTTTTATTTCTTGTTAGTTGTGACAAAAGTTAACAGTCGACTGTCTTGGCTTGTAGCTCTTGGTGAATCAGTGTCGTTGAACTTTACTCGTACAGAGGTACAGCTCTAATTCAGCAATTGTTAAAGCGCCATCCCCATTTCCAAACCAGTTTCAACCCAGTTTGTTCTGTGTAACTAAACATCTGGCGTGTCTGATTATGAAAAACTAGCAATTTCTTTCAGTCTGCTGTTAAATATCTGATTTGATTGATACACGTTGTGAAGAAATCACTCTTTATTTGTACATGAGGCATTTTGTTATATCTTAGTGCTGCTTATTCATTCCAAACCGCTTAGTATGAAGAAATTCTGCTACGTTTTGCCAGTATAGACATCTTTAACTGGAAAAACCCTGGTAGAACAGGAAGGTTTTTATCCAGTTAAATTCACAGGATTTCAATTGAATAGAGTGCACAGAGTGATAAATGTGTGGTGGAAGTTTATTACAGCACCTTTAATGTCTCTTTTCCACATGCCGTTTGGTTTTATGCACCTCATGTTCAACATGACAAACTTATTTTCCCTCTGATGGATTAAAACTTCACTGCTACAATGAGTAAATGTGTATTTAGCAGATTTCCTGTGCAGTTATATGGAATATTTGGAAATACAGTTGCTGCTTGCTACCAACACAAAAGGAGAAGCAAGTTTATCCCTTTAAAGCCTAATGTATCATATTTGATCCATACCGTTTCCGAGACATTTTGCATCACTTTATGGCAGAACCTTCACTCAAACCCTGCTGTTTACCATATGATATTGGTCTCCTGCACCCTGGTGAATACCAGAAAGCAAATGATTACTCTACAGTGATACCTCCAGATACGAATGCATTGACATACAAATTTTTAGATACAAGCATCAGAGCAGCAGCTGCGAAAAAAGACAAAAACAACAACGTGTGTTCTTTCTGTGTGTTGTTTCCCACGTCTCACTCAGTTACTGCATGTGTGGCTCGCTTTGTTAAGTGTAAAGTAGCATTTAGAGCGTACAGTCGAGAGTAAGTCAACAAAAGTAAAAATGTACGTACGAGGGAAATTCCTCCCAACTCCTCCACCTGTTGGGATGGGATAAAGGGGTACAGACCATCGGTGTGACTCAATATCAGTATTATTAAACCTTTTATTTATGTGCTAGAATAATTCTGTGATTCAACTTTATCTTTAAAAGTAATGACCTGTATGATTATCTAGATCATTGTTCATTCAATGTTGTTTAATCAGCCACAAATGAACAAAATGATTGATTTGTCTGCACTGAAACTTTATAATAAAGAGGTGAATAGAAAGGCTAAAAAAAGAGCCAAAAACAACTTGAGTAATCTGACTACACGGTACAAAACTGCCCCTTCTTTAGCTTCTGTCACCATTCAGAACCATTACACTGGTCAGCAACATCTCTGCAGCAACCCGAGCCTCTTGGGTTACAGCGCCTATTGATGCCAGGAGGAGTCGTGACTTCAGCTGTAACAAACACAAACCCTGCATTACCAGATCCTATTGCCTCAAAAGTAAACAGTTTTGATTTCGAGTCACAATTTGGAGCAACTGTCAAGGCGACAAAGGTTTTTTTTCCCCTCAAAAAGAAACAAGACAGAAATGTGGTGCACTTTGGGACAAACCCAGTTACATCAGAGAGAAGAAAATCACTGATATTAGCGGAGACACTCTGTTAAATTACAGCCTTCGCTTGGCATGGCCGTTGTATATGTAAATGTGCTCCAAATAAGCACACATCACATCTGCAACCTGCAGAGCTGAAGCCCTGCAATGCAATCAACTCCTAATCTGGCAGTTTCTAAATAAATAAATAATAAAACCTTTTATTGTATATATCTTTTTTTTTTTTTGCACAGACTAAAATATGCTATGGTCAGTTCTAATATTGAAGTATTTCAGCTACTTTGGTATGATAAAATAAACATGTCAAAACAAGTAAATAAAACAATCATCCATACCTCTGTAAACCTGAATGATTCTCTAGAAGCAAAAGCAAATTTTGTAGTGTCCACATGGAGGAACCATACAGTGGTGTATAAATATATATATATAAATAAAGTGACTACTATGTAGTCCAGTTTCCAGATGTGGTTACATACAGCAGATGCAAGGCGAGAAAGCAGAAAAAATGTCACACTAAGCCATCACAAAGCTGCCAACCCCACAGGAACTGTGTTAGCCTGCGAGTTAGTCAAATTGAGTTTTGGCAGATCTGCCAGGAAACTCAAAGCTGGCTTGCTGCTGATGTAACTAGCTCCACGAGGATCGGCCTGACAGGCCTGCAAACAGGTCTAACTCTCACCTAACTGCATTAATAAACCTGGCTAAGTCTTGGTTTTGCTTCTGCAATGCTAGTTAATACATTTTTTCCAAATTCAAAACAAGCACATAATAAAAACAAAAACAAAAAAACCCCATAAGCTACATTTCACTGAAAACAGCACTGCTGTGCTGCTATCCTGATGCACTGCATCCATCTAGCTTGTCAGGCAAACCGGCTGTCCAGCTCCAGCAAAAAGCACCAGGAAGAAATCAATGTCATACTTAACAGCTATGACATTTTTTATATGAAATCATAGCTAACTTTTACTTTTTTCCTTTGTAGAACTTCCTTTCAATTCTTAAAGTAGGTGAACATTTCCCAGACTGTCATCTTTCCCAGGGTTAGATATCTAAAACCACCAACTGGTCATTAAAAACCTCGCTAAGAGTGCTTCGTGAAAACTTTCACCGAGGATGGTAGCCCTCGCTGAAACCGCTCTGGCCACACACTGAATCAGTAAATATTTCCTCTGAAAAAGCTGATTGTGTAAAAGCTGATGAGACCAAAACAGGAAGCAGTTATTGGTGACTTTCCATCGATAACAGCAGATATCACTTCACTATGTTACTCATAGAAACTGTTGCATAAAAAACTAGTTGAGCTCATGTCATGCTCCTGGAGTAAAGCATTTAAATAAACATGATTACAATTGGTAAACTATCTCATTGACTTGGACCAAAAAATCAATGGTTTGTCATCAAAGCGAAGCAAATGATTCACATAAAGGAAGCTGTGCTCTCTTCTTGACTTGAGTAGTTTAAAAGGAAAGGGGATTAATGAGTGACTCTTTTTCGTGAGCCCAGAGGACACGCTGTGGAATCAGCTGACAAGAATCACAGAGAGTGGCACTTGCTTTTCTCTTAGCAAGTGTGTCAGACTACTTTTAGCCCATCTCTGACACATTTTCAGGATTCTTAGCAATCTGATTGCTGACAACTCACATGACCACACTAGGTTAGCTAAACCTTGGTGTCTGGTGAGGTCAATCCAGTTTATGTGAGTGCAATGCAACAACAAACGCAAAGCCTGCACTCCCCTGAGAGCAAGGGGGAGAAATTACTACCTGTATGTTTACTGCGCGTGGCTGCTCTTTTCAGCCGAAGTGACGAAGATGCAAAGTCGTTGAGTCATTTGGAAAAGGTCCCAATTACGTTCCCTTTAATGTCAGCTGCTCTCAGCATTCATGCTTGTCATCTGGCCTTTTTCAAACATCTCCGGATCTGCAATAGACAGTTATTCAACTTGCTCATATACAATCTTTTAGACCTTTTGTGGCATGAAGTTTTCTGATCCAGTCAGTTCTCCTCTGACTGCAGATTAATTAGGCTTTGAGTTAATTTCTAAAGTGCCTCTCTTTTTTTGTCATTTTCACTGGCGATACATCACCTCCATCACTTTTATTTCATGAGAAATTCTGTTATGCTGAATCTCAAAGCATCCTTTAAAAATCAAGCAGCAGTGATGGCATGCAACCCTACAATCGGTTTACCAAGCAGAGAACAGGTTGTCTGGTCATTCCACAGATCCCACTGGGACTCCAGTCACTTATGTTCCCTTGATGCAGCTGTAAATGATACCTGGATTGTCTCATAATGGCATGCAGAGCAAGTGGCATGCTAATACAAACTGCTCAAGGACTTTTTGGAAATAAATATGATTAAATCGGGCCATTACTGCAGTGAGAGCATAAGCAGATTGCGCTTTCTGATTCATCCTGATAATTACGACGGAGTCTGTGTCAACATTAGGGGTGAATATGAACAGTGAAAGAGCCATGGCACGAGTGAATCATCTGTGCATTCATACTTTGCATTATTTTAAATCGGTTTCTTTTTGTTAGACCTCTTATAGCTTTATAGGTGTATTACTAAGTAAACATTTCTTTTAGAAAAGTTTCAAATAAGATGATAAACTTGAAGGGTTGCAAAACAACTCCCAAATCTTTGTTTTACAGAGATTGTGCAAATCTTTGCAGGAAGTAAACAAACAAAAACATCTTTGGCTGGATATATACCAAGAAGCTGATTTGGATCAATTATCTCCTATGAACTCAGAGCAACAACTTCCCTGAACTTTAAAATTACATCCAATCAAAACGTAAAAGTAAGCAGTGCAAACAAGTTTACTCCCAGATGTTTACGACTGAATCAAAGGAGAGAATATTTATAATAAACGTACTGTTTATTTCTCACAGGGACTTCCAGCAGCAGTCATATGCTGCAGATTATCAGGTGACTGGTGGGTTTGATCTGCAACAGCGTGCTATGGGGTATGCCTGTAGGTGTGCTTACACATCTTTCTATTTAAACAGCCTTTGTTTGACTTTTTAAATCCGATTAGATGAACTGTTAATTCTGCACATGAATGTAAATATACACCTTTATATACAGCACTTTTTCTTTTTGTAGACCTGATTTAGCAGGTCTTCAGGTCCACTGACCCGTTGTGCTTTCGGTATTCAATCTGCACTACTACAAAAATAAATAAATAAATCAACTTGACAAAACCTCTAGGCTGTCTATAAAATGGCAACAGGACTGAAGGCTTCCTTTCAGACTTCTTAAGCCACTTCAACTCAGTTTTTTTCTTTTTAATAAGCAGATTAAAATACTGTGATTCTGAAATTGGAAATGACCAGTAGAGTGATTTCCATTTAGCATCAAATATTGCCTTCCAAGCTACAGATCATTTAACTCTGCACCCAACCAAGTCTATAAGATCTTTCCACTTCCACTACTTGACTCCACATCTTGTTAGTCCTATTCTTTCTCCTCTGAGAGGGGCTGTCGCTTACAGTCCCAAACCACCCTTGAGGTCCACTTTACTGCTGCAAAGAAAGCAAGAAGCATGGGGACTGCTAATGAACCTAACTGCCATTAGTGGCGTTTCAAGAGCAGCAGAGCATGCATCTGATTAATCTCTGTCCTAATTATATAGAACAATTAACCTGCCCGCCATCGAGCCCTGAAGCTTGACGTCTCCGCATGAACTGAAAGCCCTATGCACTTCAAACCAGAGTATAATGACAGTATGCCCTCTCTCTGCAACTTTCTGAGTTTTCACAGCAGCCAACTAATAGTGCACAATATTATGTGTAATATTTTATTGAACTACAAGGCCAAGAACACCAACCTTCTCTTTTCAATAGCAGTACACGTCCGTGCTTTTGATTCAAAGTCAAGGGAGGCGGTGATGACTTTCATCATATATTAAGTGTGAAAAGCAAAGCAGACAGAGGGAGGAAGAAGGATTCGATCTTCATTAGCATGGAGATGCTCCCCAAAGTGAGGACATGCTTGCTCACTCACTGGCTCGCTGGTTCAAGCGTGAACTGATGTGAAATATTTAGGATGCCTTAGTTGTGACGTGTGGTGCCTGCTCATAACAAACCAGACAGACAGACAGGGTCGAACCACTGAGGACACAAACTGAACCGATTCCCTTTAAGTCTTGATAAGCAAAGCAACAGGAAATTGTGCAACACAGCAAACACATGGGCTACACAGTCCAGGAAGTCTGCTTCAACTCGATTCCAGCTAATACATTATGCAAGAAAATGATTCCTTTTTTTTATGTGCAGATTAATGTATTTGATCAGTAAAACAGGAATGATGAGCCTCAGAGGGGACTGACAGGGACATGATTCCTCTCAGCTTTGAGCTTAACTCAGCAAAACTACTTAAATCTATGTTCTCAGTCACTACTCAGTTTATTTGACACCACTGACACTATAAAAGAAATGTTACATCTGAATTCAGGGTTAATATTTCTGCTGACAAGCAAGTATGCTGGCAGGAACAAGTGTGGCCAAAATGTCCTGCAACTTTCAGTCATTAAAATCCCACGGAGCAGTAATGTGTGTAGACTTTAAGCTAATGGTTACTATTTTAATTTATATAAAGTCTGACACGTTTTTCTTTCGTTTATGGACACTGATTAAGAAACGAAGAAACAAACTGGGAGACTATGAGAAAGATTGTGACGGCTGTGTAAATAAATGTTAGTTTTTCAGTCGAATTAAACGTGTGCAAACCATAAAAACTGCGCCGAAACACGTTTCTATCCTCAAAGTGGGTTTAAGAAACAAAATTATTTCCTAAACGAGAAGGGAATTTGTATAAGAGCGAAAAAACTTTAAATTGAGAGTTTTTTAAAGGGAGTTCGGCACATGGCGTTGAAGCGCAAGCCGGAGTTTCTTCTAGAGAAAAAAGTTGGGTGTGTATTCTCTAAAAGTGACAACCCGCGTGGCTGAATGCAGAGACCAACCTGTGTTGTAGTGGAGGGTGTGTGGGTTGTGGCTCGACCCAGCGTGGTGCTGCTGGAAGCTGTCATGTTCGGCTCCGGGCCACAGTCTGTGAAAGACGGCGTCCCTGACATGTCTCGCGCCGCTCCCCGTGATAGAATAAATGAAGTCCATACTGCTGGAGCTGCACACTTTAGCGAGGCTTGCTAACAACAAAGCGCCATCAAAACATCGCCAAAATGCACGTTGTGGAAGGAAGTCTCTGGTTTAAACCCGAGTGTAGACCTCCAGCTCTCAGCACATTCCTAAACAGGAACTATTTGAAATACGTCAACAAGTGCCAACTTTCTTCTTCTTCTTCTTCGTCCCCTAGTGGAGTGTCAACAGACTGGCCCCAATAAGCTGTAATTAAACTGATATAAATGTATAGTTTCTGTTAGATTAAAACATTTACACCCTAATAACTAGGCTGCAAATAACTTTTAAAATAAGATATTCATTTTTCATAAATAACTTAATCTAATTTTAAAGTATTTTTTCTTCATACAGAAAAGGTAAAGTCTTAGCAGTGATACACATTTTCATGCAATTGATTCAAGTTGCTTTTACAGTGTTGTAATTACAACTCAGAAGCATTTTGTAAGGACATACGTACTATACATGTTAAAGTGATCACAATATTCCCATTTTAAATAATACTATTGTTCTGTTATTCAATATTTTTGGTATTGTTTCATCAGTATAGGGGAAAACTGCTACATGTCCTCTGAGTCACCTTTAACAGCAAACTAAGGTAGAAAATCTTGCCCAATGTGTCAATAATGATTACTTCTAATAAAAACCCACGCGGTCTTTAATGATTAGCTTAAAATGGCATGCAGATGGTATTAAACCTGAAAGAATGGTTTACAGAGAAAGGTCTAACTTTGTTTAAGGATGCTACAGTATGCCTAAAAATTTCCAGCTGCCAGGATTGTTACCTCCTGAGGAGTCTGCTGTGAAATCCCAGTGCCGGCAGTGCAGAGCTTGTGCAGGGGGGACAGCAGACAGGTGTGAGTGCTTCTGTATGCCACGTTAGATGGAAACCTTGGGAATGTGGCACAACGCAGCAAAAGGAAAAAATCTCTCAAAGAACAAGAACAGATTGAATTTCTACAGAAAACTGGTGTAAAGTTCTATTTTCAGATCAGTATTTGAAAAATCTGTAAAAATCAATTATCTAAAGACGAGGTGAATGCTGCTAGGAGTCAAAGGCTGCACGTGAGGGGTTGCTTCCCATCCATGAGGGTTTGTCACTCACATTTCTGCCAGGAAAGTTTAAAAAGATGCCTAACTTCTTCTGATGACCCGGGAGCAGTTTGGTGAATTTCAATAAATTTTCTAAGCTGACGGAGAAGCAATTTAAAAAACAAAGACGTTTAGAGAATTACATGCTCTACAGGATCTAAAACATCATAAACGTAGAAACGGGGATTGATTTTAGATAGTGCCACCTGAATGATCTGAAAAAGTTTGACTAGGAAACAGCATTAAATCAATTTTAATGTGGGGTGAAGAAAGTATGTTCAAAATCTGCTCAAATGTGGCTGTTACTTACAACGTTGGCTAAATGTGAGTATGGCTTTGAAAACTCCGCCACATGACCACCACATGTGGCCCACAAGGAAATGATAAGGAAGGCTTTCTGTAGTATCACCAGCAATTATAATTGTATACAATTATATAATAATACAAATTGATTAGTTTAAAGACAATGACACCTAGTTTGACCTAATATTTTCATGTCTGGAAAAAATGTAAATAAATTAAATGCTATTAATACTTATATATATAAGTGAAAACTGGAAGAGCAGCAGAAGCTGTAATAATTGGGCAGTGGGCTTAGGTAGTGAACTAGAAAGTCTGTGATGCATTATTCATCCAGGGCCAAAACTGATATGGTGAGAGAGGAGCCAGAGGTTTAGAGACGAAGCGCTTCTGGGGAATTGCAGAAGTGACCAGAACGAGGCATCGTGCACTGTTTATGCACTCATTTATATAAAAAAGCAAAGAAAATGGAAGGCATGTATTTTATTCAGTGGCTGCAGGTCATCTGTGGTGTTTATTTGAGATGAGGTGAATCAGAAACAGCTGTTTCAAAACAGAACATCCAGTCTGCATGATTTGCAAGTAAGAGGCTTATATTGTGTTTCATACAGACAGTGCTCCATCTGCTGGCCAACTCAGTGCAGTTTCCATAAGATGCAATTTAACTAAACAGCTGATTTTGATTTTAACGTGATGAATTAATTATTCCATCTTAAACATTTATTTATTGCTGTGAATGCAGATTGGTTCTGTCTAATGAACTGGGCTGTTTGCACTGATTTGTCAACTCAGTGCTTCAGGAGTTCATATTTTGCCTGAATAGGAATTTCCAAATAATAAATAGCACTAATTAAAATTCTTTAGCTGCAAAACGAACAAGTTCTGATTAACATATTTATTTTCTATGAATGCCCATTAAAACAAAGCCTCGAACAGCAGCAAATCCTTCAGATATAAGAGGGCTGCAACATGTGAATGTTTGGCATTTAACACATGGATTGAATAATTGCTCCATACTTGAATTCAATTGAAGCAGTTCAATGCTTAATTGCATTGACTGCATATAAACGGCATCATGTAAACTGGTGGAATTAATCTCTTGCGAGACTTAATGGAGACACCTGATGGCCTTTCAGGTTTTTTCCCCATTGCTCTGCTTGTGATGCTCTCTGCAGCATTCTCACTCTCCGTGCCACCCCCTCCTCTCCTCCCGCCACACCATACAGGGCCTTGTAGCTGCATGATATACTGTGTAGCTGTACAGCTGCCCAGAGCAGTCATCAAATCATCCATAACGTCCTCAGAGAGAGCTTGACTGGGCTCCTCCTCTCTGCACTGCAACCTCATGGGTTGAGAGATAAACTGTGCAGCAGCGCACACCCCAACATTAACACTCACTCTAGTTATACAGAGCCATTTCCTCTAAGAACTCCTCCACTTTCTAATTAAGCTATAGTGTGACCAAAGCGGGAAAATGAAAGAATTCCCTCTGTGCTCATCAAAATACATAACATCACTGTATGAAAATGATATAAGTGGCTTTGTTCTACTTAAGCCAGCACGCTTGATGTCTGTGTTTCCTGTATTTGAGGTAATTAAAAAGACTATGGAGCCAGTTAGTTAACTGCCATTCAATGGGATGTTATGTTCTTCCGAGCCTCTAAATTATGGGACTGAGCCTCATAATGTGAATTTTCAAAATATCCTAAAGGGATTCAATCCGATTTGTGTTTGCACAATTTAAATCATTAGCTCACTGATTAATTTTCCCGACATGATCAGGACGGCATTTCAGAGTGTGGTAACAAGGCAAGGGATCTTTTGGTTTAATGGCTTTAAAGCAAGGTAGAAAAAAATAATGAATGGTGTCAGCAGCTGCAGGATAAAACCCACAGGGGGACTTGTGCATGTGGTTTTGTCATCTCATGGAAGAAAACACATAGAAGTGAGTGTTGATCTCAGCAGCTTCCTATTTAGAGCCAGATAGACAACAGTCTAATCCTGAGAAAAGGGGGGGTGCATTCATTAGGGAAATAACACACAGGCTGCTGGGGAGTTGCTGCTTTGCTCATCTGTCAAACAACGGACACAATTCACAAGCACCGTTACATAAGCGGAGCCGAGGGAGCATGCTGGTGTGAACAGCATCGTATGTGGAAAGGCTGTACTAAACATGTGCACACACTGAATCCCAGTCTGCTCTGTCCTGTTTACAGCAGAAATCACTATGACAGAAAAGCCGCAAAGTTCTCTCATGCGACACAAACGTACCTGCTGGCAAACACAAACCAGCCCGTCAGTGTGTGAAGGTTTATTGAGGTGTTGAAACTGCTCGAGATTTATTTTCCTAGTAGTTATCAATGTTGTATAGTAGTTTTTGGAACATCGATGGAGCCCGAGTGTAAACACTGAACATTCATTTTCTGTTTCACAAGCTTTTTTATTATCCTGCGACTCGTACACGATGACGACCAATAAAAAGACAGTTCGCCGCCTGGAGAAATCAGGCTGAGGCATCCTCACAATGGCGGCAATCACAGGTGTTAAACAGCCCTTGTCAGAAAATCCCACCCTCACTCAAGGCTTTTTCATTGGGAAGCGGAGCTTTGCCTCTCAAAAGCCTGTCAGTGCTACAACAGATGAACATGTTTTTCGCACGACCAGATATTCATGAGAGGGTAACATGAATCAAATGTGGTGTGCCGCCTGTTAAGAACTGCAATAATGCCAACCTGAATCACCAGATCTGGAGAAAAAGGGGGTGTCTGCGCAGTCCATGAAAAAGTCTGATTGCTGCCACTCACACGTTGCTCATCGTGTTTATTTTTCATGAATAATGTACATTTTGAAGGTCTGACATCCCCAATTTTTAAGCTTTTGTGAGTACTAAGCAAACACTTAAGCCAAGCTATTTGGCCCATGAATCATTATCCAACATCAGCATTGATATTAAAATCATCTGTGCTCCAGCAGAGAGCATGCAAGCTGGGATGAGTCACCAAGCACTTAAATACAAAAGCATAACTACTGATTGGTACTAATTGTTCTGTCCCACAGTCTTATTTAAGTGGATATAGATTATTGATGGATGACTTTCACATTAACAGATTTACAGTCAAGTTTGAAATACAATGCAAGACAATTTTATGGAAAGTTATTTAATAATCATCTAAGAAGACAACCGCCTATCAATAAAAAAAGGATGTGTTTCAAAAACACATCCAAGGTGATAAATAGATGGAGCGTGTATCCAGCAAGTTTTACATGTTAATGCCACCTTTTTATGGAAGCATGGACTCTCAAATTAAATCAGTATAACCAGTTCACAAAACAACAAATAAACAGGCGTACTAGATGAAAAAGAAAACCTGCAATAATTTCTCCTAAATGTTGATTTAATTCATTTAGAAAGTGGACTTCAAACAGCCAAACTATTAGAAAAAGAAAAAAAATATATTCAATAAAATTAAATATTTATTTTGATACTAAATTAATGAAATAATGATCTCAAATGATGACATTTAAACAGGCAGAAAGTTATAGAAATAAAATAAGGTGTTTACTACACGACTGCATTTTACACCTCATCAGATTTAAGGGCGCATTGGGATGTGCACGTGGACGATTTAGAATTGATGTACAAATGTTAAAAAAGAAAAGCTATTAATAATGTGATGTTGAGGAAAGTAACATGTGGAACTAAAATGTATGGAAGTAATTTGGCTGCTATGGGTGGCTTTGTCCATCCGTCCATCTGTCTCCTCCCACAGGGACGTGCCCGGAACACCTCACCAGGGAGGCGTCCAGGAGGCATCCTAACCAGATGCTCGATCCACCTCATCTGGCTCCTCTCCATGTGGAGGAGCAGCAGCTCTACTCTGAGTCCCTCCCGGATGGCCGAGCTTCTCA
>JBAMHV010000006.1:24067196-24077293 GCA_037177535.1 Pseudomugil gertrudae | reverse complement strand
AGTCCCTCCCGGATGGCCGAGCTTCTCACCCTATCTCTAAGGGAGACACCGGCCACCCTGTGGAGGAAGCTCATTTTCGGCCGCCTGTACCCGGGATCTCATTCTTTCGGTCACGACCCACAGCTCGTGTTCATAGGTAAGGGTGGGAACATAGAGCGACTGGTAAATTTTGTTCACCACAACAGACCGGTGCAGCGTCCACATTACTGCAGACGTCGCACCATTCTGCCTGTGAATCTCACGCTTAGTGAACCAAATACAGGAAGTGGACTGGGAGGCAAAGGGCATTGTGGGTGTACACAACCAAAACAGATCCGTTTTTAGGCAAGGATAAAGATCTGATAAAAAAAAAATGTGGCTAACCTAAGATTGCTAGGATCTAATGCAGCTCCATGTTCTGCTTTTACATAGAGGAAACAGGATCTTTCCTGCACTAACCAAGAGATGAACCAGGTTTTCACATAGGTTTCCTAAAGGGTTTCAGTCTTTATCCCTCCATTATAGTGTCATGTTAAAATAGGGAATAAAAAAAAAAAAACCATAGAAGAATGAAAAGAGACATCAATGATCAAGGTCAACCGCCTCCATCTGCTACAAATGTGTCAGTTTGCTTGAAAGGAACATGTGATTCTCACAATTTCACAATTTTCTCTTAAGGTCAAGAACGAACCTCCAGGCCTGCCCTGTAAGTACTTGGAATTTAGTTAAAAACTGGCTTAAATAGAGAAAAATCCCATGCATTGCCACTGGCCATCATCTGTAGAAAGATGTTGTAAAGGTAATAAAGCTTTTCTGATGGAGCCTCCTCCAGCAGCCACAAAAAAAGAGGCTTTGCAGGTTAAAACGGCTTTCCAAAGCTACTACAACACTATCCAGCTATGATTAAGGAAAAGACATACTGCAATGATTTGAGACCATATGCATCTTGTCATAGGCAGCTGTGCTCTTTATAAATGTGGAATTCTTTTCTTTTCCCAGCTCAGCAAATCATTGTTAAGGTTTTCTCCTCATTGTAAAACAGATATGTGACTGCAGAGGCCAAATATATCATCCTCAAGTGGATGGGTTGCTGCCATGAGAGTATTATGTTGAATGAAATGTAGAATAAAATCTAAATGAGCTTACTGGATGAATAATGTGTTGCAACAGATGATGTCAGAGAGCTGAAATAAGCCTCTGTATCTCAGCTTAATGCCTTCAGCAGACATGTGAAGAGTGGAGGTAGTATTTTGCCATCCAGTTTGACACTGACCTGCTGTCGCTACAATTCAAGCCTCCGTTATAGCCTGCTTCTCTCTCAGGACACCTCCACAGGGTGGCTAGTGGTGATCGATGAGAGGTGGCGTCAGAGCGGCCTATCTTTCAGCGCCACTTCCACTGCCCCCGCTCATGGTCATCTATCCTCTGTGGGCGTCTGTGCTGTCGAAGTCGCCCCGAGAGACGGGGTGGCCTCTGCGACAGATGACCCCTGACTTAGCTGGAAGAACACATCCATCAGGTAAGCAGATTGTCCTCCGTCAGATCGCTCCTTTTCCAACCTGTTCACCTGCTTCAACTCGCTCTGAAAACGCGTTTCATTTCGTTTTCCTGTGAAAGCACCGTTATGATGACGAGCCGCTTGACAGCTTCCAGAAGATGCTTAATTATAATCGGAGGAAAAAGGAGGAGAGGGCGAGGGAGGAGGGGAAGGAAAAGGGACATGCATCAGACATGCATCACTGCTCTCTTCATACAGGGCAATTAGCTCAAATAATAAAGCCCAGCTTTGTGTAGAAGGTTAAGCTCACAATAAACCTGACAGGGAGACTGAAAGAGGAGCAACAACACTGAGACGCAACCTCACAAATAAACAAAACAAAGGCTGTTTTAGCAGTGTCCATGTTATTATGGAGGCTGAACAATTCCCCAAGAGTTAATTGCCATCTTTTAAACTCGGACACAGTCATACTTTTCATCATTACACTAAAAAGCCTCTCATGAATCACTGGGCTACAACAAATCCTGAATGGTTGCACTGCAAACTGTAATCCTGACTCCCGGATGGGCATCGGATGCCGCTAACTGAAGCAGAAAAGGAGACTGGAGCAGAATAAACATGCAAAGAGGTTCTGCACTCTCTCCAGCTGCTGTAAAACTTTCCCCACCCTGAGCACTCTTCATCCATTATACCAGTGTTTCTCAACCCTCGTCCTCAAGTACCCCTGACCTGCATGTCTTAGAGGCAGCCCTACTTTAACACACCTGATTCAAATTAATGAACTTTCTCATCAAGTTCTGCAGCCTGTTAACGAGCATTTATTCCATTTAGGTGTATTAAAGTAGGGTTGCCTTCAATACATACAGGGCAGGGGTACTTGAGGACCAGGGTTGAGAAACACTGTTTTACACAACATCATTCATACCACAAGTGTGTCAAACCGAATAATAAATGCTGTCATTGGTTGAATTACAAATCAGTGAGATTTTGCATAATTTGAGCGATGTTGGTGTATTTAAATGTCTAATATTTTGGGCAATTCCACATTATTAATGCAAGTCAATTAGGAGCCAATGAAGATGCAATTAAGTGAACATGTGGCCACTCGTTAATAACAAGCACGTAGGGTCTATTAATGAAACTTAATCCTGGCAAATCATGTGTCGGCGCTACAAAAGTTAACATTTAGGCTGAATCGGAGATGTAGACACAGCTGACCATAAAAGTGTCTTAATACTTGTGTTTTAATACGTTCCACAAGAAAGAATAGATCATCGTTCTAACACTGCACATGTAAATACAAACTTTTTCCAAAGTTTTAAAGTGTGACTAAATCTCGATCCCATGTACTGGTGAAACTGCAGGTTTAGGTTATTTAACTTCATGGAATCATACATATCACTGTGGCCATCTTTACTGAGAAGGAAAGTAGTGTTTTAAGGTGTTCCTATGTTTTGTACAGAAAAAGGATGGAAAGGGAACAGAAAGGAAAGGGAGAGTAAATAAAAAACAAAGAGGAGACAGAAATTACAACCACAAAGAAAGGTGCAATCCAATCACAGACTGTAGAGCAGAAACATCTCAAACAAGGGCATCTCATGGGCCCCTGCAGCAAGACAAAGTCATCAACTGTCAGGAGCACCTGAGATAAACAAGCAAAAAGGAAACAGTGTATGTCAACTAAAAGCAGAAACGCACAAAAACAAATGAATGGAAACTGGCTGTTAGTGAGTAAAGCTAAAGGACAGCTCAGCGACTGTCAGCTTGCAGAACAGACAGACTGAGAAGTGCTTGCAGAACGGTGATCACGCAGATGCGATTTCACTGCAAAATTAGGTTGAAATTAATTCAAAGTGAATTAAAACTTGATGAAGGATGTGCATTAATCGGCATGAGGCCTTCGTGCGACAGGCTGAAGCAGATGGACCTGGATCTTTTGCATGACGGCTCCAAATCCACGAAAACAAGATGATTTCTTCCAAACAGACTTATGTAGAAACATCTGTACAGAAACAGGTCATGATGGTTCATAAAAAGTCTGCCAGAAAAACAGTAATCCAAGATGTTTTTGATGCTGAAAATGTTATTGGAGTTTGTGTTATATCATTTCATCCCAGGGCAGCACATAAAAAGATGACATCAGGGCAGATTAATGTTTAGTAATGTCTAAAAAGACAGACAGTAATGATATCACAGAAGGATCATGTTGAATCTGCACCGAGGGCAGCAGCATTGACCCAGCATCCACCAAACAGAGTGATTAATGTGTTGTCTTTTTAATTCAATCATATTTTTTACTGCAACTAAAACTGCTGCATAATATTGACTAAGTGCTTCAGAACTGAAGGCATAAAGAGACTTTAATTGAGGCCAAAGCCAATGCACTTAACCCTAAACAACCCACTGGAATTTAAGCTAACTGAAATTGAATAAGCTGGTTTTTAAAACATTTTTTCTTCTCCTGCAAACATGCTTCTACTTTGTGAGGCCAAAGTTGGAGAAACAAAAAAAAAAGCAAAGGGAACCGGAGCATATAGCTTCTGCTGCTATGCCACTTTTGAGAGTTTGCCAGAGTTTTGCCATCCAGTGAATGTCCAGAGCAGTGACCCGTATGAGAAGACATCGCACTGCGCTGGCTGGCCAGCTAAATCTTATCCTCCAGCTAGTCTTCCTCTTGGATAAACTAGTGCATTGCAAATGTGTCCCTGGAAGCATGTACATTCCAAAGTCCTCCACACTGTATTATGAAGAGTAGGGGGAGGTGAGAGAGGAGCAGAGCTCAAGGTGGATGTGGAGTGGTAGTAATCATGTTAGAGGTCCATGTCCAGGCATTTTTAGCCTGGATCCAGCTCTCCAGTCTTTTGTCATCATCTCCACTGATTGGGTTCAAAACTTGCAAGGACATTGGAGGCTGGAAAATGATGCAAATGATTTCTCTCAGAAAAACTGCTGCTGATTGCTTTGCAGCAACACATATCAGATGTCATAAAAGTCACATGCAGAAGCCCTCCTGCTGTAGTTTTTCTGTACCACAGTACACAGGTTAAACCTGACAGCTTAATATAATCAATAATGAATACAACTAATGTTATTCTGTCTTAGTTTGTAATGTCTTTACAATAATCAATCATGACACATCCAGTAATTTATGTTTCCAGCAACAGTTTATAATAAAAGTCTCCTCGAGGCTCTGTACTATAAAGAAGGGCTCTTAAAGGGCCAGTGTCCTGCAGGTAATGTGTTGTTACAGCAACACACCTGATTGAAATGTGAAATGACATGCATCTCAGACAGCTTGCACAGTTCTGCACAAGTCTGTTAATGTCCCATTTATTTGAATCAGGTGTACTGGGCCACTTGTAAGTAGAGAAGGTGAAATGAGACAGTAAAAATGTATTGTTTATCTTAGATGGAAATTCTTCAAACTTCCAAAGAGAACACAAGAGCAGGAGAGAAGCTTGGATTCAGGCCAGCAATAGAGACCGAAGTTTCATAGCTCCCAGTAGCATCAAAGTCTCTGCAGCTCGAAAGCAAAACTCCATCATCTCTCAAAACTACACAGAGAACTCGGCAAGATCCTCAATATTCTGTATCAGACCATGCAATTACTTAGAAAAGTGACAGCAAACAGAGTCTGGGACAGTAGCTGGAGCAGGTACATTGGAGCTGAATGGCTCCGTTACGATCAGTAAATCTGTCACCGAGAGCTGCTGCAGAATTTTGCTCTGGCTATATATTAACAGTAGTTTACCCCGACTCCAATCCCAACGGAGAACAAAGTGTCTTTTCTTTGTGTTTATACACAGATTTTTGATAAAAAAAATAAGTTATTAATTTTTTTTTATTTTTATAGAAACTCAAAAACATACAAAAAGTAAATAAAGAATCTTTACATATAAAAAAGTGCAGGTGATATTACATGGCCACGATGTTCTTGATTTTGTCAAGTAAAGACAGCAAAAACACACCCAGCACTAAAAATTCAGTAATTTGCTTCCCTTACAATGAAACTCTGGAAAATTCATTCACATTTTATGAATTATGTCAACTTTTATGTAGAAAGTTTATTACAATCCTATGGAATTGCACAAATTACCCTGTGTTTAAAGTGCTTTGAGTGCACTGATGTGTAGAAAAGCGCTATACAAGTACAAGACCATTTACCCTAAATTCTTATAAGTTTTTCTACACCTTGTTTTGGTATCCATAATACAACTGTTGACCATATTGACCATCCAATAATGCACTCAAGTCAATTTATTATGGTATTTTTAGAATATGGGTGCATGCATCTTATTATACGTTTCCTATAGACATTACCAAATATATTCTGCACATTAGAAGCTTTGTTTTTGTAATAACTACCTTAAAGAATCCATATTAATATATATATATACTTACTGACTCCTCAAAAGTCAGTCAAAAGATTAACAGTCACAGTTTCTTCCCCTCTTTTTCCTTTTTATTACATTGAGGCAAAATAGAGATGCATTTTTGAATTTTTATTTATTTTAAATTGAAGCCAATACATTTCTGAGCTAAAGAGAAACAAATATAAACAGTTATGTGAAGTGGCAGATCTTATTTTCCCTCTGCTGTAGAATCAGTCAATAGCAGGGGCTGCCTCGGGTGTTCAACAGTGGAAAACTGCTTACTCTTCATTTGAGCAATATGTAATCAATCCCAGCCAGAGGATGGCAAGAGCCTTTTCCAAACTAAGTGGGGAAACAGTGGGATTACTGGCTCGGTGGCATTTATAAATTGAGCCCAACAAGAGGAGGGCCACCGAGAGACTCCTGGTCAACGTAATTACACCGCCAGGCCAATAAATCCGAGCCACAGATCTTTTAACTCGAGCGCTGCAGTAAATTCAGCCTTTTTCCTCACACAGTCTCTTGCACATCAGAAGAAAACATTAATGTTTTTCTAACAGTCTTCAAAAAAGAGAAGAAATAAAAGAAGAAAAAGCAAACAGTGGCCTTGGTTGCTACAAATCTGCGTGGCCTTTCCTTCTAAGCAAGCTGTGAGTCATTGCTGCAGCTTAGATCTACTCAGCACTGACTCATGCACATGGCAACATAGTAACACTGTGGAGGAAAATCTGCATTTAGTATCCTTGAAACAGGTAAAAAGGTAATTCATGTAATGTTCTCTTCTGGATACACAAAGGACACAGAAGCTGCTAAAGAGCAGGGTTTATTTAGGACTGCATGCTCCGTCTCTGGGGACATCTACAAGTGACAAATGTCAGGCAAATATAAAAAGGGATGTTTGTGGCTCAACTATCAGCATACTGATTATCGTGACATTGAAACCACCCGAGGATAAGTGATTCTCTTATCCCAGGTGTATGTATCCTGCGTGCGTAGGAAACATCCACAGTAAACACAAATCTCGACCTCTCCTGTAATCTCGGAACATTTCTGTTGCCAGATTGTCTGAACAGTAAATACAGGTAGAAATATAAGGTATTGCATCATAAAGATAAGGAGTCACATTGGGATAAAAGGATGCTAGCCATAATTCACACAAGAATTTCTCCACAGATGCAGCCTGATAAGTTTGAGCGGACCATGTGTTTTTACCCTCGCAGGGTTTATATAAATAAATATACAAAGATTAACTCACCAGCCACTTTATTCAGTACTTTCAGTGACTTTCAAGACACATAATTAGCTGATCACATGGCAGTGAGGTTCAAAATGAATATTAGAAAAGAGGAAAAGAGGGGATGTAAGTGACTTTGAAGGCTGCAGGTCTGAGTTTTTCAGAAGCTGTGTGATGGGTGTGGAAAGTCCAATAAACACCCTTAAACATCTGAGAATCAATCAGGAAGCAGAAACGGAGGTGATGGGGTTATAATGAGGTGATCCGAAGAGGAGAAAACAGGGACAGGTGAGGCTACAAGGTGAGACAGGCATCACTCGGGAGTCCTGTGGTGTTACAGACAGGTACTACCAGTTACTTTCCAGTGGCAGGGTGAGAAAGCACGGAGCTGTTGGAGATGTGCAGGATCGTCACAGAATTTCAGCAATGTAATTTCCATCTGGGTTAGGTTTTAATGCCGATGTTCAGACAACAGGAGTTCTCTGCAGTCTTATCAAATGTGCAGTAATACAATGCTTAGAAAATAAGTAAATAATACAATAAAACCTGCACGAGTTCAGCTTGGAGCAATGTGCGTGTCCCTAAAATCATCTTGCAGCAATTCAGCAAGCCTAGACCTGGGTAAAGCTTCCTGCAGTCGCTCTTTAAAGGCAAATTATACAGACCTGGTTTCATTAAACTAGGCAATAAGGAGTAAAATAATTATGTTTATGTCAGTGACAATGTGTGTTTTATTATTCTATTTTATATATAGCCTTTACTTCCAGAAAATATTATGCTGGGTTAAACCTAAACTGAAGGTGGACAAAGACAAACTGAGTAAGGTGAAGATAATTTTACTACAGATGTTTTTATATCCCAGCAGGCGAGACCTGCGAGCCGGGGAGGACAGAGGGAAGAAGAGAACAAAAAGATGGGAAGACAACAACTAGAGGAGAGGAAAGCGTTCATGTGACAGATAGGTTGCTTCATTTTAAACAAATGTATGTTTCTGTGGGAGTATAGAGGATGGATACATGCTACCCCCCTGGTTATTTATTGATTTTATCTTCTTACACAGACTTTGAACAGTAAGCATGTAATTACTCCATTTGGCCACAGGAGGCAGTGTCTCATACAATGAGCACTCCTTACTCACTGTGGTAGTTCGGTGCTGTGTCGGCTGCAGAAAATGCTGGATGCTCACACTTACTGTGCTCACGTCTTTTTCTTAACAGCCGACCACAATAAAAACCTGTAAAAACACCACACTGAGACACCATTCCAGGGTGCAACATTTTAAACAGCAGCTTTATGGCTAAAAGGCAACTGGAAGTCAAAGTTGGCTGGTTATTTATTAAATTATCTACTCTTGTTTAAAATACATGTTTAAAAGCATTTTTATAATATAGTTAGGGCTGAAATAATTTAAAAGCTGAAATCATTTGAGTAATTTCATTACTAAAAATCTTTATTGCAATATTACCTCTTTCTTTAGGAATTGTAAAATTCATTGTCAATTGTTCTGCACATCAACCCGGGTAACTTTTTAAAAAAAATGTCACACCATGTCCTCACTGACTATCCAGAACGTTTTCCTTCTTAACAATGTCAACACCAAGAAATAAAAGCAGTAAAAAAGAACCAGATAAAGAAGTAAAAAATAAAAATGATCCCCTCTGTCATATAGAACATAAAATTAAATTGTGGGAGAAATTGTGGACACATGAATTTTTATTTGTAAAGATTTTTATGTTTATTTTACTGTAGAATTTTTTAAAAAGTAACCTTGTCAAGACCGGGAGTTCGGAAGTGGGGTGAGGACACAAATGCAGGTAGGAATCGGCAGATGGCAGCAGGGTTGTAGATGAAATTAATTTATTGTACATAAAAAACAATACAGGCCCATCAAGAAAAGCCGTCATCACAACATTGATTTAGCAAGTTTTGAAAAACAGTCTCGCCACAGTCATGGACACAGCTCACAGAGGAGTTATATGTTAAATCGCATTATTATGTACTCGACTGGAAATGCACACAGCTGTTCTGCAGTCCAAACACATGACAGAGAGCATACTGCTGCTTCCCCCACTATCAGCAGGGACTAAAGGAAAAATTAACAGCATGTGTACATGACAACAAGACCAACGTAGTGTCAGCCAACACCAAACACCTGCCGGAGACCGGGGGGGGGGACACTGCAACTTGAACATCGCTGCCGGCCTCATGTTGCGTGAGATGCATCTCCATCATACTCTACACTGCAGGCAGGAATTCAAGATGCACATTAACCAAAACAGATCACCTCCAAAGTCGTTCTCCATCACCACAATAATCCAGACATATCAGATATCCTAATTAAGGTTTGAAAGAACTGAACGGTTCAACTGCCGAGGCGTTAAAATGAAATGCAGCCCAGGGGTTTTTCTTATCAACAGACAGTGCAGACCGCGGTACCCTGGAGCAGGACCACTTTCACAGGATTAACATGATGGTTTCTCCTACAATATCACCCAAGCTGCCTTAAACCAGAGCGTGTGCAGAGACCACAGAGTCTGTGAGGAAGCAAGAGTTTTCTACAAAACACACATGAGCAGTTATATTTCCCCTTCTCTTACACACATTTATCTAACTTTATGCTGTTTTGAATTAATTAATTTTTCTTCTAATAGGTTAGATTAAGCAAAAAACTATTTTCTAATAACTTCAACTGTATTTTATGCAGAAGTATTGAGCCACACCTGCTTCTCTAAATAGAAATACATTAAAAAAGACAAAAAAAAAACTGATGAAAATTTGATCTAATCACCTTTATTCCTCACTCTGAACCCTCTTTGATCAGTTTTCTTGTTATTTCTACACGTAATCTTCAGGAATAGTTGTCCAGACTTATTGAAGGACTTTCCGAAGCGCCTCTATTTTCTGTCCAGATGATGCCAGACCCAGTGATCTCTATGCACTGGATTGGACGCTGCCCAGATCGAGGCGAGATTTCCTGGAGCCGCCATGTTGTGTGGATGACATGGAGGGAGCA
>JBAMHV010000006.1:24037141-24047377 GCA_037177535.1 Pseudomugil gertrudae | reverse complement strand
AGTGTCTTGCCCAAGGACACTTCAGCATGTAGTCAGGAGAAGCCTGGAATTGAACTCCCAACCTTCCAGTTGAAATAAAACTGCTCTTTCACCTGAGCTACAGCTGACATTTTGCTTTTATCCAAAAGCGACTTACATGTTATTTTAAACCAGTTTAACCATAGCTATTATAACCTAACATGCATGTCTTGTGGGTGGGAGGAAGCCGAGAACCTGGAGAGAACCCACGCATACATGGGGAGAACATGCAAACTGGGCTCGAACCGGCAACCTTCTTGCTGTGAGGCCACAGCACTAACCACTGCTCCACCATGCTGCCACCATGTCATCTTTAATATGAATTAGTGGTTTACCTTGGTCATTTTTCATCTCTTTCATAGTGGATATAAATGTGACCAATGGGAACTCTGCCTAAACAGAGTCCCTTGGATTGTCCTGGTGTAAATGCCTTCCAAAATGTGATCCAAGGCAGGATGGATCCGTGTTTCCACGTGTTTCAATTGCCTAAAAGATGCGCCAATATTTCTAGAAGAGTTTTGCCTCTTGTGCTTTTTTTAAATTTTTTTTTTTTTACCGCATCTAAGACCAATGTGATTGGTTTGCAGCAGTAAGGGTCATTAAATCTTTTTTGTGTTTCCATAAGTAAAAAATTGGGAAGGGTAGGAGAATATCAGATCATTCAGTTCTTTTTAAACCTTTCTGTTGTTGTCCCAGTCATACCATTCTGACTACAAAAGCTACAATCAATTGATTATATGCAAGGTTTAAGGTTTAAGGTTCTTTATTGTCATTTCAACACATGTAAATACAGTACATGTACATACATGGGCTGGAACGAAATTAGTTACCCTGGTCTCAGGTGCAAGCCCAACAACAATAGAAAAAGAAAAGTAGACAAAGTATAAAAAAGTTATAAGTTAAATATAAAAACAACAGACTAAGATAATCACTTCCTGTGCAACCCAGCATAAAGACCAAAGTGGGAACCACACCATACTTAATGTACGGTCTTTTATTTAAACCACATGCCAAGAAGAGAAAACAAACTGCTGAATGTCCACCACCCTCCTGTGTCTGTGTTGCATTCTTTGTAAAGAAGGCCTCACGCTGCTTCAGTCATGCCATCAAGTAGCTGACACACGTATCGCTATCCGGTCGATATGCAGACTACCAGGTAAGGGTCCAACTGGCAACAGAGATAAGGGTTTACTGAACCAGCAGCAACATGTCCATTAACAGAATGGTGGGCTTTCTTTTCAGTTTTTCCAGTGTTTTTTTCTCCTTTGGTTTAATTTACAATTGAAAATGTGTTAAAATTCACATTAAGGTTTAGAAATCTTCACACAGTTAAAAGAAACCAGAAAGGTGTTGCCATGCAACAGCAACATAAATGTGAATTAAATGTTGCAAAGATGCAAAAACAAACAAAAACCTGCAGATAAAAAGTCGTGCTGATGATATGGTGGGAAAAATTCTAACTTTTGAGGATCATTTTTAAATGAATGATTTTTCAAAGCAATGAAACTGAACTTTGGTAGTTTTGGTAATAAGGAAGGTTAACTGAGTATCGTCCTGTTTCTCCAGCCAGATAAGTTAAGTTATGGTGTAGTTAAAAGTGAAAAGCAGGTGTCTGGTGATTCCCCAGGCTGGAAAGAAAGTACTGTATCTGGTTTGGTGTACTTCCTCATACTCAGGACAGGGCGGGTAGCTGAATGCCTGTGTACTGACTCGTTTTGACTGTGATTTACTATGAGCAGAACTGTTCATAGTCGTGTGTTTAATAATCTCTACACAGAAAAAAGCTGCCTGGATGCAGCTTTTTTCCCCCTTCGAGCTGGAAACCACTGCTCATTGGTTCAGAGATAACATTTTTAAAAATAAATAAATGAAAAAAGTACAGGGACAAAAGACAAAAGCACAGACAGTAAAGACAGTAATGTGCACTGCATGCCGTGGAGTCCCTGTTGTCATGTGAGAGCGTGAGGTGTCAGAATGTGAGAAGATGCATGCAGAGGATTAAAGGTCAGTCTGACAGATGGTGAGGTGCAAAATGATGTAAAGATGGTTCTTGCTTTGCCGACAGCTATGCGGCCAGTTTACGTTGTGAAGTTTCACAACTTAGTGTCCGTAAGTCCATAAACACCTCCCTCAACTGTGAAAACTCTAAAAATCTAAATCTAGTGGGGGACTGCCACACTAAGAAATATGTCTTTTTACAACAATAAGAAACTGGAAATGGTGGGTATGCCTTTCAAAAGGTGGTAAATAAGCTCCATCCTGAGCTGTGATTGAACAGTCTCCATCATTTGAATTTCCCTCTGGGATCAATAAAGTATTTTTCACTTCATTTCATTCATCTTCCCTGAAGGCAAAGACCAAAGCTCCAGAATGAGAGGGGGGAAGATTTGACAGATTCTTATCTATAAACAAATACTCAAACAAAAAGTAAAAAGTGGAGGGAAAAAGGAATGCAAAGGGAAGTCGAGACTTCTGTTTTCCCCTCAGCTGTTGTGATATGACCTGGGACAGGAGGCGGTGTTACATTTCCAGCCCTGCCAAAATGGCATCGCGAAGATTATCTGACTCAACAGGGATCCACGTGGTTTGGCAAAGGGACACATAAAAAACAGGCAATTGGGTGCCAATCAAAACAGGCTTATCGCTTCCCTACTAAGAGGGATTAGACCCAGGAAAAAAGGGAGGCTGCATCTGCATACAGCAGTTCCTTCTCTTGCACCGCTTCCCATTCCTTGCTTTGCAGTGAAGCTTATCTTTTGGGGGGGATATAATAGGAAAAAGGAATCTGGGCAATACAAAGTGATCTGTCTGACAATACAGGGTCTTCTGAATGCTGCTTGTATAATATTGTAAAGGAGGGGTGAAAAAATGGATCTGCTCCAATGTCATTTAAGCTCCTTACAGGAGTGACTCTTAATCACAACTATTCTGTGTTCCAGGTGAGCAGACTGAATTCTCTTTGCACAATTTTCCCTTTTCCAGAAGAGCAGAATAATCTTATGAACATTCAACAGAACAAAGTGACATTAGAGTCACAGTTTGCACCCAACCTAATACCCCTGCAATCCTCCTCTCTATTCAACATTTAAGTAGGAATCATAGCCATTAACCTTAAATGTCAAGACGTTCACTGGTGTCCTCCAGTGCTAACACATCACCACCAGCGCCACAAAACAGTAGTGTGTAACTCTGTGGGGTAAATTGTGTTTGATAGGTAAGTTTATTTGTATAATACATTTCATGCACAGTCATAGCTCATAGGTCAGCAGCTGTCCAGATCCGGTCATCAAGGGTTTCAGTCCAGCAGGTTTCTAATACGTCCCTGTTCCAACACACCTGACAAATGAATGGGTCATTGTGCAGAGTTTCATTATAGGCTGTTAGATCCCTTTAATTTGAGCCAGGTGTGTTTGAGCCAGGTCAAGATTGAGACTTTGGGACACTACGTTGCTAAGAAACCTCTTTATAGATGCAAAAAATGTGATGACGTCACTTCCTGGCACACTTTTTATTTTAAATGATGTTGTGTTCCTACAGTATGTTTAGCACTTTGGTCAGTGGTTGCTGCAGGTTTTACAGATAGGATAGTCGGCAACAACAACAACAAAAACAAAACATAAGGGGCGAAAAATAGCTAAAAGAATGGCATGGAGCCATGCAAAAGCCCCTGCGGTGAAACCAGCATTCACTCTGTCAAAACTGGGTTCAGACTCACAAAGGGTCAACATGGAGGTCTAGAGAAAAGGTTCCTGTTTGTTGATACAAAAGGCTAAAAAACAAAAGCATTCTTACCTTGACTTGTTGTAGAAAACATTTTTTATTTTAGTCTTATAACAGCCTCCAGAAAAATATTAAATCCTGCACATGAACAATAAAGTTCCTATACAACATTCTCTGGTCTCCGCAGAACAGTACAGCTGCAGTTATGTCACATTAAACTGCTACACACATGCCAGATGTTACACCAAGTAGCTGTGAAGACACGTTAACGTTGCAGCGATGGATGTTATAACGCTGAGCTCACTGATTAAAACAGGAGGTTATGAAAAGTGGACTTCTGGGCACACTTTGCATTTTATGGGCTCAGAACAAGAACTAGAAAAGATGTCTGGAGATATATCAAACTATTAACCAGTGAACAAAATTAGATTCATTCACACTACACTGCCAACCATTACAATACATTGTTTTTAATGTTTCTATTGTGAAAAGTCCTGCTAACAAAATCGGATCTACTGTTGCCACACAAGCAAAGCCGTTAACTTTGCATATTGTGATGCAGGTCACACAGATGGTGGTGAACACTCTGATGCTGCAACCCAAAATGCAGGTTATCATGACCACATATAGGTGATAAAGTGGATCAATCAGAATATGTTTTACAGTGTTTTCCCAAAAGCTTGCTGAGCACAAATAACAAATCTGGACAAGCCTGGAGGTCAAATAGTAGAAAAACAATGGTCTGAATCAGGAAAATTAACTCCAGGACATCCAGGTAAACACTGTCTGCCATTGGGAAGAATGTACAATTAGCAGCAAAGTATTCACATGAAATAAACAACACAACATGTTGACATCTGGAACAAAGAAAAGCTGATAAATGGGCATAATTCACATTTGCAGTAAAACGAGATGCTTACAAAATAAAAAGCACAAACATGAAGCTACATGTGTCACTCTGTGATCCAAGCATTGCTACGCATGCTAACAGAAACGCTGCCACATCGCGTCCACCACAGAGGACACTTACTTAGAGACGGGTTCCAAGAAATATCTTGGTTGGAGATTATTTATTTGGAAATTACACACTTTACAGACTCACTGGTGTCAACTACAGGTAAATTAATATATGTGGCTTTTTTAATATTGAAAAATGTCTGATATCGGCATATCGATATTATTGGCCGATAATGGCAATAAAAATGTGATATCAGAGAATATTGGTTCTGATTTTACTTTGAAAACTTTTACACAACATGTACATGTTATATAACAAACTTTACAGCAAAGCCTCCTCTAATAATGACCAAATACACAACTTTATTGTATAGTTTTCCAGATATGGTTGTTTGTTTTTTTGGCACAACTTGCAATAAATCTAGTGTTTGTTACATCAAACCACGTCAGCATACTTGCAGAGATTGGAAGTGAACTTGTCAGAGGATTAGAGATGCCACTGCTGTCATCTTATTGTTACTCATTACAGAAACAAATGACCAATGATCTAATATGGCAATCATTTTCAGAAATCAGGTTGGAGAACTATCAGTAAGAGCTACAAAATGCACTGAATAAGTCCTGTAGCTCTAACCATCAACGAGCCCTTCTAATGTTCAATGTATTCTCATCTTTTAGGATTCATCTCCTGAGTATCTACCAAATCTATTTCAACTGCCTCTCATTTCCACTTCATTTACCAAACTTGCCCCAAATGGCTATATTTGAAAAGCCCTGCAGTGATTTGCCTTCCTGCCGTTTACAAAGCAGGCAACCCTACAAAACAACTGGACAACTGTGGACTAGCTTAAGCCTAATAAGAATGAGTCACTGGACGTTGAGGCTATGCTCCTGACACACACGAAGACAAAGAGAGGAAGAGGGCAACAATAACCTGTGGTCATGCATGTTGATGAGGCCTTCTGGTGCATCCGGACGCTTAATGAAATATGGGCGCTCTCTGCTCTGCTGTCTGACACCTCCACATAATGATGTATGGAGCTCTACACCACATTACGCTCATCTTGCCCTTGCCAAATGCCAGAGCAGCGATTCTGTGTCACAGGGTTATGTGGAGGTTTTGACCAATGAGGCTTTAAACTCCGGCTGCCTCTGTAACAAAGCGGTGTGAACAGCAACTAAAGGCCAAACACATCGCACAAAACAAGTTGAATGAATGAATGAGAAGCAATCAACCGCACTGCATTATTAATTAATAACAGGGTTGTGCGGGACTGTTGTTCTTTCCTGTAAGATTCAGAGTATTTTTTATTTGAAAGCACTTATAAACTGCTGGCCCATGAGCCAGACTTCTACAATGTAATCAAGAAGTGAAGTCCGCCTCCCATCTCTTTTACTTGTTATGTAACATATTAAATATTAGAGGCATTAGAGACTAGGGAGACTAGTTTCCTGGCTGAGTGGGTGTCCAATTTGCATCCCCTCCTCTCTCCTTCACTCCCCAGCTTATTATCTTGTTTGATGTGATTTTTCTTTCCTGACTCATCGACTGTTCAGCAAATGCTTGTCTTTTTAATTCCTTTTATAAAAAACATTCTTTGAGACTTTAAATATCTTTCTTCTGTGTTTTTTCTCTATGGACTACAGTCGTTTTGGATTGCCTGGAGCAAAGGCAGACAGAGGCCAACATCAGACGCAGCGGGTAGATGAGAGGATAAAAAGAGGAGGAAGCTGTCCGGTAGTGAGAATTTCAGTCACATGGAGGTGAGAAATGATGCCGAGACCTGACAGCCATGCAGTTCAACTCAAGGACCTCACAACCATCTCATGGTTGTTTGTGATGTCGTTGTCATCTCAAAAGAAAATGACTATTTCAGCATCAGGAGCTAATGATTTACCATAAAGTAATAAATCAACTTAAAACCAAAACACAATCAAGCAACATTTCTGTGTATTAGAAGGGAAATAAAGGCTCATTTGTAAACAAAATACATCTGTGGGATGAGCAGCAGGGTTGAGCATGTGGGTTGTGTAATTTCCCTGTGAATTTCTCCCGTGATTTCCAGTGGTGTTGCTGCATCGTCTGCGTCCAGTGATGGATCTGCAAGAATCCTGCAAACCCATCCATCCATCCATTTTCTACCGCTTTTATCCCAGAGCGGGGTCGCGGGGGGCTGGAGCCAATCCCAGCTCAACGGGCGAGAGGCGGGGTACACCCTGGACAGGTCGCCAGTCTATCCAGGGCCAATCCTGCAAACCAAGACGGAAAACGGACAAAACTCGCCCGACGTCTGAGTTTCCGTCTTGTGTCATGCATAAATTAACATAAAGCATAAAAAAGCATAAATTAGGGCCTCAAAACAGGGAAAAAGGTATCCTGTCACTATTTAATTCGACTTTGGTGACAATCATTTCCATGGAGATTTTCTCTCCTTTTATTTATGAATTCATTAGTTTTTGACTACTGAATAAAGCTAGTGAACCACTTGGAGTTCAGTATAGACATGCCACCTTTGCATGCACTTACAATTTACCTGATTATTTAAAAATGCAGCTTAAGACCATCATTTTCAAAGTCCTCTGCAGTAGAGACTGACCCAAACAAAGCAAAGCAGTTACCTAATCACACACAGAAAAGACTCTTCCACAGCCATTCTAGTCATAACATATTATCCCTCCAGCAAGTCCGGGGTCTCCCCTAAGGACTTTTCCTGATAAGGCAAGATAGAAACATCAAATGGTTTCAATGCTCAGGAGCAGAAACTTTACCCACAGATCCTCAGAGATGACCAAGAATCAAAATCTTATTGCAGTGGAGGGTTTTGAGTACACAGGGATCCCATGAGCTTTACTGTCAGGGGTAATTTGCCTCTTGTAGTTTTCCAAGGCAAATTGGTCCTGCGTGAGCTGCGAAAGAAAGACGCACAACTCTTATGGAGATGTTAAGGTATCAAGATATCCCTCCCTGGCTAAGGAGTACCTCACCCTTTAGGGAAAAGACTTGTCGGTAATCATTTTCACATGGGATCCAAAAGATCGCTGTCTGCATCATTTTAATAAGGAAAAAGCTGCAGGATTCACCTTCGACTGCCACAGTAACTACCAAGCGGCAGTTAAAGATGTCAGGCTTGGTGGTCCTTTCAATCGCTGCTGAAACTGGCTCAGGAAATAGGGTCATTTTTGCCCTTCGTCCTCCTCTACTCTACCTATGTGCATGGGTTTGGATACAGAAACAACATAAAAGGTTTATCATACAAACAAAGCAGTTGCTAATGTCTATACTTAGTCGGAAGACAAAGGCTTCACACCCCTACCACAACAAAACTCGGCACATAAACAATACCAGAACCTGTGTCAGTTTTAAATCGAACCCTCTCAGACATCAGTCTGCACACCTACATCAACCTTCGTCTGATCGAAGAGTATTGAAAAATGTAAATGCTACACCCACTGACCAGCCCTGGAGCTGCATCTAGTGATTTCTCCACCACTTACAGCAGCAGCATCTGTCAGCTAAATGCAACAGCTCCACTTTTATCAAGCATCAGTCTGTAAGAATCTACCTTTTGGCCTGTAAGGTGCCAATCAGTGGAGGAACTGCCACTTCTCCAAATGTACCAATATCTCCCCATAACACCCTTCAGCTACAGGCTTTCTCTTGATCAACAGAGGGCTTTGGTCATACTTATATAGCGCTTTTCCAGTCTTATCGACCACTCAAAGCGCTACAGGTAGGAAATATCCCTGCATCATTATGCGTTTGGCTTGTGCTCTGGGTGTGTGTTTCTATCCTCTCTGTGTGTTACACACAGCAAATACAGACACAAACATGAGAAAACAGCCTTGATCTCTTTGTCCTCCTCTCTGTGACAAACACACACAGTCAGACTCAGCCTCTTAATCATACGCAGCCGGCAGGGTTTGATTCAGCGACTTTCCACGGAGCCTTGGGGTAATTTCTGCAGGCTTCTACTGTCCTCCTCCACCCTCTATTCCGCTTCCTTGTTGCTAGCCTGATTTGATTTGCAGAGCACTGGTGACAAGCGCTGACACGATTGGTCAAACACATGGACTGGATGCAACGTCATGCCCCTGTGAGATGTGGTCGCGCAGGAGTCAGATGTGCTCCGAGTGATTGGCAGTTTTCAGCATCTTGCAGAGTCACACAAAGATCATTACAGCAGGAGAGAGGACAGCTTTCCACAATGCATAAAGAGGAGAGGCATCATTTAGCAACAGAAGTAAAAACGGTTTAAAGAAATTAAAGTGTGACAGCTTTTTAGCTAGTTTAGTATATATTTTAAAGAACAACTTAGTTCAAGTGTTTTTTTATGCAAACCTGGGATTTAACATTAATTACTATGTTAAGCATTTAATTCGGGGAATTTATTTCTGCTGAATTTGAAAGAAAAATATTCCCCAAAACAGTTTTAGTTGTAAAATACACAGAGGGATTACTCGTGGTTTACCTAAATCTTTTTAACTTCAGTCTAAACAGCTTTAATTTTTGTAAACATCCAGTTCTGTTTGGGTTTGATTTAATGTAACCATGCTACAGTGTTGTCAGAGTTATTTGAAAAGTAGATTTAAAGCAACACTAGTGAATTACAGGCGTTTTCACAGCTAAGCCCCCAAACAGAGGCTTATTCTGTGTTCATCTTGCATTCCAGCTCTTCTCTGAGCATTTTCCACCATAGATTCAGTCTAATGTTGACTCTGGTTCCATCACTTTTCCTCTTTATCAGAAGAAGCAATAACAACAATGTCCTCTTGGTTTTCTTTGTTAAATCAGCCATGAATGTGTCATGTGATGCTCCTGCCTGGGTTTCGAGTGCAGCTGCTCAGCTGCAGGACGCTGCAGAGCAATGATGGCTCCAGGAATGTGTATAAAGAACATCATATTCCATCAAAAGTAGAGTTTAAAGCCAGAAATGTGGTGTTGTTTTATTCATGCTCAGCCTGAAATACACATGGCTGCATGGTGGTGTGGTGTTACCACAGCTGGTTGTGGGTTCGAGCCTTGACTGGGGACAGTTTTAACTGGACTTTCTATGTGGAGGTGCATGATGTAACTCCTATAAGCTCTGCACAGGATCTATGCCCACCTTTTTTAACCTGACGTGCACCTCGGCTATGTGAATGCAGCTATATGGAAATATCTTTTGGCTTTTGGTGGTATACAGCTGAATAAACTATTTGGTTGTGTTCAGAATATTTACTGATGCTCCATTATGGGGTTGGAATCAGTTTAAAGTTCTGTTCACAAGAACTGTTAATATTTTACAGTCTTACAGTTTGACCCAGAGCAGAGACCCCAGTAAGGAAACAAGCCTTTGGCTGTCTACTGTAATTAGGGAAAATATTCCCCCCCCTTCATCATTCTTTAATCAGCACAGCGCAGCCTGCTGTCCCGCTGTGAACAAGCGATTTAAGGTGCTTTTCCATCAGTACCTGCGCGACGCAACTACCGGCCCGGGCAGTACGATATTGTACTGGATTGCTTTTCCATTACAAGTCATGATCCTCTAATGTGGGAGGGGT
>JBAMHV010000006.1:23963800-23988165 GCA_037177535.1 Pseudomugil gertrudae | reverse complement strand
ACTGCGGTCTGCACGGACCGTCTTGAAGCCGTGTACAGACGCATTACAGTCTGGGATGTGTTCATGCAGCCATGTCTAAGTGAAGCACATAAAACTGCACTCTCTTCTGCATAAGTCAGTTAATGATGCATTCATCAGGTGTTTTGCAGCAAGAAAACACCCAATTCCCAAATATTCTATGACCTTAATTCAGAAATACAGGTTTTTTTCTCCAAGGTGAACGCAACACGCCTGTGTACTAAATATAACTTTAAGCATCTTCTTTAGTTATCATAATATTTGGTGCTTATTTACTATACACTAATATACTATACAGTCATGTGGCAGAAACTTTTATCCAAAGCAACTTACATATGATAAGCAGACATTTTAACCATAGCTATCAACCCAACATGCATGTCTTGTGGGTGGGAGGAAGCTAGACAACCTGGAGAGGACCCACGCATACATGGGGAGAACATGCAAACTCCACACAGAAAGGTCACTGGACAACCCTTCCCAGCCTGGGCTCGAACCAGCGACCTATTTGCTGTGAGGCCACAGCGCTAACCACTGTTCCACCATGCTGCCTTTACTGTTTAAAGTAGTTTCTTTGTAAAATTGACACCAGAAAATGGCACAACATTACAAAAATAAGTAAGTAGGCCTGTCACAATAAGCAATAAGTCAGTTAACTGCATGATAAGAAAAAGTAAGTGCGATAAGTTTGCAGACGCAGTTATTTTAGTTGGTCTTTAACAAAGACTGGATGACAGTTTCTCCACCTTTCATCATCAAGAGACCAATCCAGAGGCAGCAATGCCTTTGTCTACAATGTTTTACTAATTTGTAGTCCAAGTCCATGAGTACTAGCAAGCCCAGAGCAATCCAGGGAAACCTGAGAGTTGCAAAGGTAAAGAAGAAAAAACATTTTGTTCTCGAGCATGAAACTTGCTCGGCGCTTCAGGTTCAATGTACATAGAAGCACAGACATTATCCAGAGACCTGAAACCCTGTATGAGCGTAAACCCATCTGCACATGAAGCTAAATGTTCTTTAGAGGTGAATGTTTGATCTTTGAAAGAGTTAAATTCAGATTATTATAGCAATTTTATTATATTAGTCAAAAATGGTCTCAAAATGACAACATCAAATTGCTTAGTGCAAATATTGTTTGTCACAATAATTTTTGAGACATTTGATCACATGGCTTAATTCATTATCCTGACAGGACTATGTGCAAGATGTCACACTGCAAAAATGAAGCTCTTCCAGCAGCTCAGGTGATTTCTGCCATGTGACGAGACCTCACAAGATAGCAGCCACTGCAGCAAGCACAGGCGAACGTCTCCCTCCTCTTCCTCTGGAGGCATCATCTACAGCTGGATTAAACTCTGTATGACTTATCCTTACAAAGTGTAGTGAGTGACATTTACAGTTTTACTGGTGGTATTTAAGTGTTTGAGGTCATTGTCTGTTGTAGACGTTTCCTTTTTGTTTTACAGAGTGGAGCAGGTTGAATAAAATGTATGATAAACTCATGTAAACTTGTACAGGTTCGTTACCACTACAGTTCCTCAGACCAGGAGGTAGGAGTTTGTGGAGTGATCTGTATGAAGTGATTAATACATTGCTAATAGTATCAATACAAATATTTCTTCAGACAGTCCATTAGTTATAATGTGTGATTATCGTTGAGATAACTAGACAAACTTTGCTATACGTAGGTTTAAATGCTCCATTTTCTGCTTGAATGTCTCGAGGCAGACCACTAAAGTCTCCTTTTCATGGGTAAATATTTGGCTTTTGTTTCCAGCCAGTGACAAAGTAGTGCTCATCTGTCCCTGTACCAACCAATTAAAGATGTCCTCATTCATGAAACAATGCTCTCGTTTCAACTTTGCTAAATGAACAAAAAAGTTCCCAATTAATCCCAACCTTCTAAGAAATGTTTAAAAAATATTCAGTATTTGTGCTGAATAAAATAGTTGTCAATTTTATCATTAAGCTAATATTTGTCCTTTTGCAGGTCAAACGGAGGGTTAGGTATGCCCCATAGTAAACTGTTCTCTCGTACCAGGTCTTCTGGAAAAATTGATAACCACAATTTCTTTAATGTCTTATAAACTGAATATGTATAGCTTTAAAATATGCTGCTTTTATGTTCCAATAGCTTTTTCCTTCCGTATGACACAGAATTTTCTGCTGACTGTTGGGTTAATTGGCCCGTCTTTACACAGTTCTTGAGACTAAAACTATTAACACAAGACATCAATATAAAATGCTGACCTGGTCTTCTGAGCAGTCCTGTAATTTAATTATAATGGACACCTGCCAACCATTCAATCTTCTTTTTACCATTGCACAGCCAAGGCAAAAATAAATGTAAAATCTCACTTAGTATTCAAGTAAAATCAATCTCTTTTAGTCCACCCTGTTGCATATTGCATTAGAGAACACAAAAGTGCAACACAAAGTGTATTTTGCAGATAAATACACACCGTCAAAACCACCCTTCGAGGTCAGTCCAAGGAGAGTTAATGTGTGGCGTCGGCATGGCAGCCTGTACTTAATGATTGGATCAGCAGGCCTTTGTGGGGGGTTAACGCATCTCAGCATGCCCTCTATTCCCCAGACATCCTGCTTTTCTCTCCGCATACATAAGTAATCAAAAGCGAGGCCCCTCGATGTCAACAGCTCCGAGCCGCACAGATACGCAGGTGGGTTGGGGTCAATGTCGAAGGCAGTGGTCCGCTTATGTCGCAGTTAGCAACGTGTCATTATAATCGTAACTACAATGATGCCAATATGATCAAACCGATCAGTGCATTAATGTCAGTGGAGCTGCAGGTACACCATGACATCACAGTGCACGAGTTTATCAAGGACATACTGTGTGTATAATGAGAATACGTGGTGTAGCAGAGCAAAGTAAACTTGTTTACTTTCTTTATTGTCTGTATTTGTTTGTCATGAGTCATCCAATGATCCCATCACCAAGCAGGCACCTTTTTGTAAATGTAAAACTATTATTGTATGTGCCATCCCACACGATGTATTAAGTGCATTTTGCAGCCTATCTCCTGTAGAATATCCACTCTTTGACTTCACATGTAGAAACATAATTTCACCTCAAATCATTCCTACTTGCATTACAGCGTTCGTTAAAATCAAATACTACTCTGTCTGAGACACTGCTGGGACCTTTGTTTTCATAGAAGACAAGGATGAATTGCAAACAACTCTAGGGACGTTACTGTCTGTATGCTAAGAGTTAAACCAGGATTGCATTGTTAACTGTAGAGCATCATAAATGTTAATAACATTTACCGTAAGATGGAAGATGGAAAAAATAACCTGTATCCTACCCATTAGGGTATCTAGCCTCAACATACTAGTCCTCTCCTCAACATGCTAGTCAAATATCTCATAGGCCATCTAGTAGGCTGGCCATGCTAGTCTTTAGTTTTATTCTGTAAATGTATGCATTAACAAGTCGGTCACCAGCCTATACGTTAAGGTCCAGCTTAAGAATTATCTTGTCCAGAGAATTGTTTGCTTTAATAAGCTAGTCTTCTCCTTATCATGCTAGTCTAACATGTTTCTAGCTTTGGCTAGCCCCATGATGTGAATGACCAGCTTAGGCAGCATCTTGTCCAGTGGGTCACTGTCCAAGACATGCTAGTAATTAGCTCCACTAAGATAATGTCCAGCCAAGGACAAATATCATGAAAGAGAGAGAATATATTAATGAGTTACTATTCAAGTTAAATGATGAGCTAGTCTTATTTGTCTCTTGTTATGAATGACAATTTAAAATGTCTTCACATTGATTATATAGAGCAGGCGTGTCAAACTCAGGTCCTCGAGGGCCACAATCCTGCAGGTTTTTGTTGTCTCCATGCGCCAACACAGCAGACTGGAATTACTTAATTGTTGACAAGAAGCTGTTGGATTTATTTGATTTGCATCAGGTGTGTTAATGCAGGGAAACAGCAAAACCTGCTGGATACTGTCTCCGAGGACTGGAGCTTGACACGTGATATAGAGGGACATTGCATGATCTGAAAATTACAGGTACAATTTTACAAGAAGCCAAAGAAATTAACATTCCTGTTGAATGTCTATAGTTCACATAGAAGTTTCACAGAAATATATCCCTGAAATTTTGTTGAGAGATTGTGGCATTTTTATTTTGAGGAATGCCCATCCCAAAAAAACTAAAATAAAAATAGACAGACTTCACAAAACAAACCAAACAAGCCTTTGGTCTTTTACTTCACAAAAGCTCTTATCTAGAGTAAGACTCAGAATAACAATGCTCTAGTTACATTTCAATGAGCACACAGACAGTGTGTGTTCTGCAGGCAGCTTTTTAGTAATGACAGTCCCTATTGAAAGCCTTGAGACCACATTTTATCCATCTAAATATGATGTAAAGTTCAAAATGTTTGCTTACTTTTTCATGAAGGCTTTTTAATTACATTATTACATTTTAATCACAGAGACTTTTGTTGGAACTTCGTTAAGGAAAAGCATTATTAAAGAAACCTCAGATAAAGCCACTGCCAACAAATTCCCTTCCTCAACCACTTTCAGTCTTGATCAGCAGTTCGGTGAAGGGAGGAAAAATGCTTTGTTTCATATTCAGCAAAAATGTGAGTGAGCTTATGGAGCATTCGAAATTCAAGATGGCACATTATTACAGTCATTCTGAGCGTATCCATGTCATTTACTATGCTGACACAGCTCCCCGAAGATGACGGGCTGGTGTGGTTTAATCACCTCACACACAGGATGAAGATTTCACACAGCGCAAGGCGACAGGTGGATTGATGCAGCGTTGTGACAATTCGGTCATCATATCATACTGCAATACATTGTTTAGCATCCTGACACAAACTTCCTTCCATAAACACAATCACAAAGTTTTAGTGCTGACCTCAGTGGTTAAGTTGGTGGCTGTTTTAAAGTGTGACAAATATAGCTTCTTTTTTTTAATACATACACAAATTTATCAATATGTTAAAGCTAGCTAAAGATGCTCTAGCTAATGTTGCAATGAAGAAAATGCCACCTATGCTCATTTTACATTTACAGGTGAATTATATTACCAGCTTTTAAAAATTAGCTAAATACTATACACTAATATACTATACAGTCATTTGGCAGACGCTTGTATCCAAAGTGACTTACATATGATAAGCGGCCATTTTAACAATAGCTATTACCCTAACATGCATGTCTTGTGGGTGGGGGGAAGCCAGAGTACCCGGAGAGAACCCACACATACATGGGAAGAACATGTAAACTCCACACAGAAAGGCCACTGGACAACCCTCCCCAGCAACCTTCTTGCTGTTCCACCATGCTGCCCTAAATACAACCTCAGAGGAAAAAGTTACACTGCTTGATCACTCACTTTACAAAGTATGAGCTAAACTGCAGAAACAGTGGGAAAATGCAAGAACACATACACACAGTGTTCCCACGATAGACACGACATTCCCTTAATCATGGATACCACAGTCCTGTAATGGACACGGCGTTCCCTTAATTTAACCAAAACTCTGCACATGCACCAGGGTGCAAACTCAGGGACACAGAGAGCAGGGTTAGGGTCAGGGTTAGGGTTAGCTGTAAAAAAAATGGAGTGCACCCAAAGTAACAAGTAAGGTGCACCAGTACAACCAACAGTTGTTCTGAAAATAAATTCTATATCCCTTTAAAAAATGTTTATTAAGTATCATTATTAGGTATGCTCCATGTGATGATTTCCAGACAGTAGAGCTACTGAAAATCTTCTTAACTCAGTAAAAATGAAACTTCATCAGTGACATTCACACATGCTCAAATGTTCTCCATGAAAATTCCACAACATTTGCTGTGGACTGTGCATTCACCGTGTTTGTCCCTTCCACTTGCAAGTTTGACCACTTCCACTTTGCAGTGCATCCAGAGAAGCCATAAATGATTTAAGCAGTCTGTAGGCAACTACGAGCCGCATTAAAAATGCACGAGTGTGAACTTGGTTTCCAAAACTTCCTGTAAAAGCTCAATGAGTGTATTTACATGTGGTCTGTCAAAGGCTAAACTGCTTTAAACTGTACTAAGCGAAAACATTAGTTCACAAGTGCATCACGGTGAGCATCAAATCAAAAGAGTCGAACTTGAACCTGACTGGAGAATGTTTTTAATGTTCTGACCTGAAATGAACCTCCTGTGACTCCTCTCATCCAGAGTTATTTGTGAATTGTAACTCACCAGAAATGTCAGCCATTATCAGCAGAAACCATTTAAAAAAAAAACCCGGATATATCTGCTGCTTTCCCTTTCATGACTGAATAAGAATAGATCAAAAGTGACACTGTCCTGACCTTTTGGTGCTGAACATCTTGGCAGCGTCTTCTTTTTCTTGCTCGGAGGCTTTGGGAGGTCGAGGTTTGATGTTGCCTTTTCAGACCTGCAGGAGGCACGCACACACACATACACACACAGTAAAAAGACAGGGGTAGGGGACAAAAAGAAAACAGTGAGATTTGTTTTTTTTTTTCTTTTTTTGCAGCATCACAGTTTGTTTCTCCAAGTTGCCCGAATGCTCCGACCACGCTGACCTCAACAGCCTTCATTAGCCGGCCTCCGACTGAGTGATTCAAATTGACTGGGCATGGCAGGAGGCAACAAGCAGAGCATAACTGGGCCAACACGACAAAGACGACGCAGGGAGTCAAATGGCAGCTCTGATAATTATTTGCCTTACCTCACCCCATCAGAACTCATTTTAAACCGAAAGGAATTAATTAGGTCTGAAGCTCAAGCGGAAAAATTAGTCACAATAAAAAAAAAAAAAAAAGAGGGAATGATAGATCTGCTCGCGCGGGTAAACATGTCACGGTGCAGGCAGCATGTTGCAGTCTCCCTCATTTCATCTCTGCTGCACCTACTACATTGTGTAATGGCTAGGAAGTTAGCCTCTGCGCTTTTATGTAAAGGTTATCAGGCGCCGTGGCGCAGGAGCCGAGGTAAAAGAAGAAAGCGTTCAATAATTAATGCAGAGGTCTATACAGGCCTCACTTCTCACCCTCTATGTAATGAGATGAATGGAGGCCCAGATGTAGGGAGCGAGGGTAAGGTAAGGCAGAGTGGGGTGATTAATGCACCCACCTAGGTCATATATGCCCCCCTGGTCGGAAACTCAAGCACGTGTATGCACATGCACGCTGCAGAGGAAATGCACTTCATGTGTTATATATGAGACAGAAGCAGAGGAAAGATGAGTGAGGCAGGCAGAAAGGTTAAAGAGGTGCAACACTGGAAACGTTTGATGATTCTTTCAGGTGACATGAAAACAGCAGAAACGCAGCGGGCACTTTTTCCAACTTCCCTGTATCATGTTTGGCTCCCTAATCTCACAAACAACGTCGCAGCTAGCCTGCAGTAAAAATGAACTGCTCCGAGTGTAATGCTTTAAGACTGACGTACTCGCTAATGCAATTAGGTGGAAGCAGGATTAGTCTCACAGCTCAAACAAAAACACTTTTTTAAAATGCTGCACATTAAAACATGTTTTACCAAGAGCATAACTCCATTTGGACTGAACGATTGTCTCATTAACCACTTCGCTGTTTCCTTAGAAGAGGGCATGGCGGATTAATACCTGTGACACCGCATTGTGATGCAAAGCTGCAACATGCTAAATATCCATCATCAGTTTCAGAAACAGCCAGGTTATCTGCAGCACATTTTCAGCACTAAACCCATTTTTGTTCAAATATAAGATGTTTTTGACTGATTTTAATAAATATAGGTTCCATGTTTTAAAGTTTGAAAAGCTGTTTTTATCATTGGGAGGTTTTAAATTACATTTAAATCACACTGTTGGAAATTAACTATTCAAGTTGTTTTTTATTTCACATGCATTTAATTTAATTTTTAGCTTTTTATCCATTATGCATGTACAACATTGCAATTGATTACACACAATTATGAAGCAACATAATGACTGCAAATACTGTAGTTAACAAATAAACATGTACATGTGCAGGAAAAAAAAAAGGTTTTTGGGAACTGTTCTTTGTCTTCCTTCCTACATGCAAGTAAGTGCTTTAGTTTCCAGTTAACTTCTGCTTCTGGTGATTTCCAACCAATTTTAATTTATTTAGCTTTAACCACTCCGATTTAAATCCATTTCCTAATAACTCCTTGCTGCTTTCCAAAAGATCGCTTTGAATGAGATGGCTTCAAATGGAAACAAAACCATGTTACAATTTGTTTAGTGATATATTAAAACCTCATCTCATGTTGCAACATCAGCTGAATGGTGAGCTGATCTTTTTGAGCCAACTCCAGAATTACTTTAAAAAATGTTTATAATCACAGAAAGTTCCCAGATGCCAATAAAAACTGTCCATGTGGATGTCCAGCACGCACCAGGCATCACAGCTACACAGCTGCAATAGTCTACCATTTTTTCACCATATGTAGATATGGATTTGCTGCAAAAGGAAGGGAAAAGTGCCTAATCAGCACTAAGAAAGAGAAAATATATAGTAAACAAACACGTAGACCTTTCAGTGCCAACAAAAAGCTTTACTTCATTTCACAAGCAAACACCCAATTAGTTAATCAGCAGCCGGACAATCAACGTGTCGGCATTGTAGTAAATTTCCCTTCACTATGGTTGCAGAGACCCAGATGTGGTCCATAACCTTCAATACTACAGGTATTAAGTGTAAGGGCATGTTTGTTTACTTTGTCTGTCGTCTCTCTGCTGGGACTCGACCTGCTTTAAGCTGCCAATCAACTACAAGCAGCGATAAAGCCAGAAAGCCAAATGCCATTTCTGATGAAAGATGATGGTTTCGCCCTCCTCAATTTGAACAAAATCATGTTTGACAACAACCAGGGGTCTCAGGGTGACACTGAGGCATTTTTTTTTTATTTTTGGGGGGGTTGAGAGGTTCCCTTCGATAGCTTAAAATTAGTTAAATAATAAAAAGGAAACTGCAAACTCAGACAGGATATCAGACGCACTGGTTAATAGAACATCTGAAAAACCTTCATTCCATCACAGCAGGAGGGGATATTAATGAGATGGGAAATGCCTCACCATAAAAGGAGGCAGGTACATGCACAAAGAAAATCCAATTATTGCAAAAAGATTTCATTTCATTAAGGAAAATTGTTTATCTAGTCAGAGGAGCCCAGGGAGTCGAGGGATATCATGCCGGAGTCGTGCAATTTCCCTTTCCTATTGCTTTTAAAATGTGAGTCATCCTTTCATTCGTCACAGTGTTGCAGGGCTTTAAAATCATTACAAACCCTTTATTCCCCTCAAAAAAAAAGAAAAAACCTCCAGCGCATTCTGTGCATCTACACCAAACCAAGAAAGAAACTGAAAATACATTATATGAAGCTGCCAGAGCGCTTAAAGTTAAACTAATCAATATGTCTTTATTTATCAGGCAGAAAGAAAAAGCATCAGGAGCTAGTTCAAAATGTGAATTATTTAATATAAGATAAATCTTCTGAGAGTGATGGTAATTAAAGTTTGGATAATGAATCGGTTTCAAGAATTTGCTGGACAAATTGCAAGCGTGTCCTTTTTCTATGAGTCATGTTGTGAAATTTTAAAATGGATCGGTGCAAACACACCCAAACAGTTTCTCCAGGGATCCTTCTCTGATCTACCTCGCTAAAGAAGAAACACTGATGGACCTAAACTTACCACAAAGCTTAAAAAAACTACAGCAACTTTTCTAAGAGCTCAACAAAAAAATGAATTTTAAGAAAGCTACGCAACACTAAAAGAGCTCCTCTAAGGTTTCCACAGGACTTTTTAATGACTCGAGCCTTTGCTGCTCGACCTTGGTGCAGCCACGCTCAACACTGATGGTGCTACACTAGTTAACACACCGGGGAGTCGGACAACGTTTAGGGGAAAATCCACATTCATTATGCAGCCGGATAGCAGTTTCATGTTTCATGTAGAAGTTATTGATCAGGGAACTCCAACTCTGCGTCTGCAGCAGACGTTGTGGTGCAGTCTTGGAAAGAGGCTGCTTAATTGGCTCGCTACAAACAGTTTATGCTTGTTAACAGTCATGGCTGATTCCAGGAAACTAAACCAGTTTACCTGTTTTTCATTAAAGACTAAAAGCTGGAAGTTCTTTGTAACTAAAAGTAATAATAATAATATAGTTTAGTAATATATAGTAATAATTCCCCAGCAGTGGTTTCACGTTATGGTAAGGCAGGTAAAATGATGATAACAGCATGATTTGTATTTATAAATATACAAGAATGGAAATTATTTTCACAGCATGTTTGTTTGTAGTACTCATATTGGATGGTAATCCAAGTTTATTTAATGTGGCAAAGATCCTGTTGGCTTGGATTAGTTCAGCAATAAATAGAATAGACCCCAGACTGAATTATCTGGGAACTTTATATCAAAAAGACATTTAACCTCCCTCAGAATGTGGCTGTGATGGATGCAGCTGATTCAGCAAAGCCAGCGAGTCACTTAAATAAATGTGCAGTGTGATTACAACTAGCTGCGTCTCCAGCAATGCCACAGCTGACCCTAAAAGGCTACTGCTCATTAATAACAGCCTCTTTAGCTCGCATCGCTGACAGAAGAAAGGTCTCAATAACTAGAACTCCTGCAGTGCGAGTACAGAGGTTCCAGAAAAAATCTCCTCTTAGTCTCTTCTCAAACAAGGCAAACTCTGAGGGGGAAGCTGAAATGTAAAGAGGGCTTCATGCATTCCCATCATGCTTCTGCCAAAGTTTTTCTTCATGGAACCGGCTTGTTTGCAGAGTCCAACTCCCAGGAAATGGATTATAGTTAGTCAGGATTCTACCCTAAGACCCGCCCAGCTTGGGTCACCTGAAACCAGCTGCTATAACGCTTAGAGGTCAGGAACTAGGTTTGGCCTGGGGCTACAATTTTTCTGACCATATGTGTGAACTTCGTAGCTACATATTTGCCATTATGTGGACTGTAGTGTCCTTTATTGTTCAGCAGTAGATGAGGAAGTGAATCAGGGAGATGTTGGAATTGAACCTTACGCCTGGCTACATGTTAAGAAGCAGCTGCTCCACCAGGTAAACTAAACATCACACCTACATGAGCATTTAGCTCCAACAAACCCAGGTTTTCTCCCTCTCCTCTTTCCGTCTGGTATTTCTGGCCCTGAAGTGCAACATTTTTTGACGGTTTTGTAACCGTGCTGCCAAGATGGCAACTATAGGAACTGCCCAATAAGCTTCTCCTTTGCTCTTCAGAAACCTACTGGAAGTCTCTGTCTATCTTTTATATACAGTTAACACACATCTGACGTGCTGTGCTTCTTTCTCTCTCTGAACTGCTAACTGCTGGCCACGAGCAACATTTACAAAGTTGGACACAAAACCTGAAAAAAAATGTTTGCAAAACTTTTATAATAATACCTTTTTAATAATACTTTTTAATCATTTTAATACAAGAAAATTAAAGAAAAAACTATACAAGTTTACCAAAATGTAAATAGGCAAGTCTGTTTTAAACGTTGTCATACATCTCCACCCTCATACTTGTACTACCGCCGCTGCACACAGCAGATGTACGCTTCCCCTTCGATACGACTGAAACGCGCCTCCTTCCATCTCTACGGCTACAGAACCATGTATGAGGATGTTTTTCCTGCTGAGCTTCATTAAGCCAGCCTTGTGTTTCAGCTTAATTGTCTCTGGCCGTGCAAAGCATCCTGACAAACACCATCAGCATCCAAGCATGTAATGGACTGAGGCAAATTCCACAGACTGACAGAGTGATAGCAGGTATCTGCACTTCAGCCAAAAGCTGCTGACCATAAAACAACAATGACGCGGAACTGATGCACGCAGCCAGACACAACCAGCTCCCCGCTCAGGGCTGACAAGAGGACACACACAAAACACGGATGAGCTGAACATCATGCATAAGTCAAAGCTTCATGATGTTGTCTTTGTGAATGAGTGGGCCGAAAATGGGAATAAGGATATGAAGCAGTTGGCCTCTGGATGAAATCCAGACTGTAAACAAGACGAGTGAAGTATTGATTAGAGGGAGGATTAGCTGGCCCAGCATCCAGCTCAAGCTGTAACACCTTCAAAGAAGTGCAAACAATTCAGCAGTGGTCACAAATATAAAGCTGGGTATTTGTAAGCTGCAAACTAGTTGTTGCATTTCTAGCTGGGATGATTGTTTTATTGTTCCGATTATCCTGGTAGCTCCTAAAGCTAAGCATGTTGGCTTCAAATGCTTATAGGAGCATAAAAAAGTGCTTAAAACAAAGTTAGTGAGTATATGTGGTTAAACTTCAGTCCGGGCCGGACAACAAAAAACAAAATAAAAATCCACGTCCAGCAGCTGCAGTTGCATTTTAATCAGGTCCCACTTTGCTGCAGTAATATGACTCATCTTCCCTTCTCTTCTTCACGCCCGTTTTTGGTTATTTCATTGTCTGCACCCCCCCCTCCCCAATCCTTCCAACTCTCCAGTAGACATCTTTGCTTGTGTCTGGTTGCACATACGGGGGTTGCATTAGCCTGGCAGGAAACAAAATGCCATAATGGAAAGGATGGTTAAGGAATAAATGCTCCCTGTTGTCATTTCTGACCCTCATATTTACATTGGGCTAATGGCAATGATGCATGATTATTATCTTCCAAAGGGAATCTTATCTACGTCTCCTGGAACAGAAAGTCAGTTGAGTCACTCTCATATCAGCCTACATTAGAGCGTTTCCTCGGCAAATAAAAAATCTTAGCATAAAATTTGGCCAGCTACTCATCAGCGCAGAGGAGATAATGGATTCTTTGTGTTTGATTTTGCTCTGCACACACAGCTTTAATGGCACATGTGTATTGACATTACATTTAGTATGACATTTGTGGACCTAAATGACAACTGATACAAGTTGGATGCTGAGCCTGTTCTTTTCTGTAACTGGGTTAGTTAGGACAAAAATGAGAGGATAAAAATATTAAAGAGAATAAAACCAGGCAGCTGCAAACAAAGCTCTGATCAGAACACAGCACACCACAATGCTCATCCTAGCCTGAATCAAGGCATCTTTTAGAAATGATGTGCAAAGGGTGCTCTTAAAGCCAACCTACACAAGTATGATAAAAAAAAACATCTAAAACCTGCAGGACAGTTGCCCGAGAGGACCAGAGTCTAAATTTCCTGTATGAAATATTTCACAAGTTCATTTAATCACAGGGAAAGAAGGTATAAATAAATAAAAACTTAGACATGCTAAAAAAAAGAGAAACAATAAAAAAAGTTATAAAGACATTCTTTAAAAAAAAGTGCATGTAAATTTATATTTATGGGCGAATTGTATATCCACCTACTGTCTGGAGAAACTGATGACGGTGGTACAATTACCATTAAGGAAACATCATACTGTAGTACTTAATAGTGCACTTCTTGCCCACTCAGTGGGCGATGCAACTGAAGTGCTGTGAACTTTTTGTTAAGCAGGGCAGAAGGTTATCATCAGTAATGTGCCGTCTACCAAGCAAAACATTTTTTTATGACAAAGATCCAACATTATAATGTTCTGAGTGATTTTTTAAGTGTTTCCAAAAAAGGCTGACCTATGGTGCTCACCGTGCTTCGCATGCAAGTCAAATAACATGGAAGACACAGGCCAGTAGAGAGGATCAATAAGCATATTTACACGACAGCTCAAGTATAAAAAAAATAATAAAAATCTAAAATCAGGGGTGTCAAAACATGTTTGCATATATAAATGCATACATACATCAGAAAATGCCAGTGGGATGGATGTACAGCTGCATGTCAACACTGAGCTGGGCTCGCATGGACTAATGGTTTTTACACAAGTTCCATCTTTATTTAGTTTTTATAAATACAAAGTTTAAAAAGCATATTACACAGCAAATGCCCAATTAACCACACTAATGAACATTTTAGTTTAATTCGTCTGATGGCTAAAAGGCAAAGTTTCTGGAAAAAAAGCTCACTACAACTCACTCAAAAGCATTGTCACACTGACAAATGGTCTTGTACTTGTATAGCACTTTTCTACACATCAGTGCACTCAAAGCGCTTTAACACCTATTCGACACATTCACCCATACGCTCTCACAAACACTCACACATTCACACACCGGTGACGCAGCACCGGGAGCAACTGGGGGTTTAATATCTTGCTTATGGACACTTCAACATGTGGACGCCAGAGCTGGGATTTGAACCACTAACTTGCTGGTTAGGTAATGACCTGCTCTACTACATGCACCACATCCACCCCACTGCCATGCTGCTAATAAAAATCCTGGCTTTGCTTTCCTCCAAACTCACACCTGAGGATCCAGAAGATCTCGAAAGCCAGGACAGAGAAACACTAGCTATAGACCCACTACGCTGTGCATGTAGCAGCAGGAAAATGTTGAAGCCACCATACTTACTGCTCCATACATGATTCCACAATGGCAGCTTTCCATTTGTGAGCACACGTTGATGTAACACTGACCCACCAAATGTAACTACTGGTTTGCCCTGGGAATTTGGATTAAAACTTTATTTATGGAGAAAAAAAGACAACTTGCAATGTTGTGGCATCTGTGGTTACAACTTGCATACAGACTGGACAGACAGGTAACTTGTAAACAAAATGGTTAAAGAAAAAAGCCTAAATATCAATCAATACAGTAACTTTTTAAAATATGCTCCTATTCAGATAGAAAAAATAAAAGAACTCTTTTTGTAGGTGCTTTATTAGCTCACACTTCAGAGATGATAACATGCATTAGATGGGCCTTCAGTGATGTGATTGAGGTACATAAAAATAAAAAATCCACATAGACATTTTATTTAATTAAATAATATTCAATTTAAAAAATCAAAACAGAGTAAATGATCAGCAGTATGATGGCATAATGGCAAACAAACTACATGTAGAATCATGTAATCAGTGTACATCCTTTACTCAAACCAGCTTCTGCTTTTCCACATCTGTCAGTTTGTGCATGGGGGCTGTGAGTGATGATGTCGGTGGAGTAAACGGAATAAAACCTCTGCATTCCAGCAGAGCCGCTCGTGGCGAGGTATGTTCGCGAGCTAGCACATTGTCAGTTCGAGTTAAAGATACAAATGCAGCCGGGTTGGGGACTGCTCTCTGCTGAGTCACTTCACTGTGGGATATTAGGCAGGCAGAGACACATGCCCGTGGAGTGTCGGTCAAAAATGACCCCGTTCCCTTGCTGTGATTTGATTAGTTTTCATACAGAGTTCCAAAGTGGAACCAAAGACAATCTTCCCTCAACTTCAGCGATGGGGCTGAATCAGATTTTAGTTTGCTGACAGTAATGTCATCTTCCCATCCAGCTATGCATCACTAGTTTTCTGATGTATGTCAGCTGGCTGTCATGTTATCGCTCCATTCACAAGGCCCAGAACATGGCCATAATTCAGCCGGACAGCTGTTTGGATGAGAAGTTTTGTCATTAGAGTCACATTTGCAGATTTATCAGAATATATTGAACAGAAGACTCATTCCTCACAATCCAATCCAAAGAAAACCGATTTAATCACTCTATGTAACCTCCAAAGAGTCTGTCCACCCTCCTTCATCCCCCTCATATACATATGTACTGATCTGCGTCACATGGTTAGCCCCCGAGCCAACTGGAACGAAAGGAAAGAGGCGGTTGGTCTGTTGTTCTACTTAAGGGAGGAGGAGGAGACATGAGGGGGTAATTGGGCTGGGTTAAGCAAGCAAATCCCGTAATCCTCCAACCAGTTGCATGGTGCTGCTTATTGTAGGTAAAGCCATTATGGACCAAAACAAACCCCACCCCACTACAACATAAGCTACGCCCTACAACCTTTCCTCCCTGTTTGCCCTCACTTATTAGTTTACCTGTTCTTTTAAAAGGACTGCTGAGGATGTTTATCCCCCTTAAGTCTCTTTTGAGATTATCATGCTTAGACGGTGGGGTAACTGGGAAAGAGCCCAATGGAACTGATGAAAATCTCACAGACGCAGGCAAGAAAACAAACCAGCCTCCTGGGTACATATACCAAAAAGAAGGAGGGCTAGAAGACGCCGCTTTATGGCCCACAGTCTGGCTGCTTCATTACAGTGAAGTAGAATGAAAAATATCACCTTCTGTTTAACCACACATTATACCATCAAGATGATGTTAAAGCTTCGTTTGGTTCCGATTGTCCACCATGTTTCTTTTACATTGCTGTACATTAAGTACTTTCAGGCAGCCCTTCAAAGTGAAAATATTCTAATTTAATGTGGAAATTCAAGTAATTGTATGATTTTGAAGAGTTTTAAAAAAAAGAGATAATGTTTTTGTTTGTTTCCCGCCATTTTTAAAAAAATCTCACATCAGTTTGTTTCCCGCCATTTTTTGGAAATCTCAGATTCCAGTGCACAAAAGGTTTTTCATGCCAATCTAGTGAAACATAAAGTTGAAATGTGGGAACTTCATCTAACACGTTTCCAAACATCATCTCAACCGGTTTCTGGTAAAGCCGCAGCAGGTTGTTGACAGTAGCGATGGGACAAACAGCGCTGATGCCTTCCAGCGTGTTGCAGTTTGCAGGAGTTTTAAATTAAAAGCTTATATCTTGTTGCATTTATTATCACTGACTGACTGACAGCATTGTAGCCTTGCTCAGTTTTTTGTGTTGTTATTTCCAAATAGAGAAATAGTTTTGACCCAAACACCATTTCACAAGTCCTGTTTTTAAATAAAATGGTACATAAAGTTCCCTCTACATCAGTTGCATATTCATATGGGTAACAATGTCTGAAATACATGTGTCCCCTGTTGTTTTTAAACAATCTTCTCCCCAAGTATTGACATGAAGACGTTTCCCTACCACAATATGGGAAGGATGTTACTTTTTTTTTTTACTTCCCTACAGCCAAAAGTAGGGATCAAAGTGGCCTAATTTTTTTGGGACCAGAAACTTTCTGAGCATCACATACAATTAAAATTACTACAAACATATCTGCATGTTTAAAAACTTCATAGTATTTAAACAGTACATCCATTTCAAATATTGTCAAACATATTCCCATGAGCGCTGTGTGTTAGGCAATGCATCCACTAGAAAGGAGTGCAGAGAAAACGTCCGAGCTGAACAGCAGCTCGGTATCATGGCGTCATCGGAGATTACGACAGTGCACTGCTTCAGAAAGAGGCTGCGCAGTAGATACTGGCGGTCTGTGTTACAGTTAAACACAGCTTCTTCGCTTCTTTTGCTGGTTACATGTCAGCTTTACTTTGCAACACTGCCCCTATATGGTTTCCTGCAGTAATGCATCATTTTGGGTCTGCAAGCACTCTGTAAACACACTGAAATACAAATAAAAGAACATGAAGGGGGCTGATGACCTGTCCAGGGTGTACCTTCCTCTCACCCAATGATTGCTGGGATAGACTCCAGCTGCCTGCTATCCTTTATTAGAACAAACTGTACTGATGATGGATGGATGGATAGGTAGATAACACATACTGTAGGACTTAGAGAATCCTTTTGGTAAAACAAATGGCTGAAAGGCTTTTTGAAGCTTCATCTTAAGCTAGCTGACATAAATAAGGTGACCTAAAAGAACTTTTTAACAATTTTGGTAATTTGTTCATTTGATTAAAAGTTTGCTGAAAAAAGGACCATATTCATATTTGTAAATAAACTACTTGCATGGGACGAAGCTAATGTCCCACTTTTATAATACATGATATTTTAACTAAAATGTATATGTCTTTATTTCAACTATGGTAAATATATGGAAAGATTATAGTAGATCTTAGAAAATATTACTTCTTTTAAAACAAACAAAAGCAAATCATTGACCATTATATGAAAGATCTAACGTTTATCCAACAGTTTCAGCAAAAACTCAAAGAACATGTTGAATATTTCCACATGAACATATTATGGGTTAGTTTATATTTTCCTCATTGTCAGCCGATTGCATAAGAAAGAAACTTGTTCAAAGAAAACAAAGATTTTAAACAAGAATTGTTCTGTTTTGGGCTGCAAAGCTTCATATTAGGAGAATAAATCACTAAAAGATCCTTTTAGAGCATAAATAAAAACTGAAATTAAAATATTTTAACCTGTGATCAGTGGAAAGGTGATTTAGTTGCAGTACAACTGTCTCGCTCTACAAAATAACTATTTCCTTTTGGCCCAGTCAGCTTCCAAATTTTCTATATTCTTTTCATTGCAGCAACTCTGAGCGAGGATTAACACAAGCCCGTTTCAGAGGCAGAGTCAAACCTTTACTTCCATTGCTTCCTCTTGCACAGTCAGAGTTTTCCAAAGAACCCCTGTGAGAACCAATTACAAAAGCCAGCACCACCTGAACCACCTGCTACTATGAACAACAATTAAGCAGAATCTGTATGTTCAGCTGCAGTACTTGGAAATCACACACACACACTAAATAACTAACTAATATATATATATATATATATATATATATATATATATATATATATTTCAAATGCCAATTTGTGTAAATGAAACACACAGATAAGAAAATTATTTACACTAATTGAATTTGTTCCCTTCTTAAACCAGCATGCATGAAATCACTTTTACTACACAAATACAGTCGAGTTTCATCAACATGAATCTCTGTGCAATAATCAATTGGTAACAGCAAGCACTCACTGATGATGGCTGGGTGAGGGATTAATCAAAGCCAGCAGGACCATGCATAATTTGATCATGAGAATCATCACTCAAGTTGTACAAGTGTGTAAATGTGTGTGTGTCACCGCTATCATTTACAACTGATTGTCAGGGAGACAGTTTATATTCCACACATCTGCAGCAACTGACTGATGGGTGCAGTAAATTAATGCCTTTAACTTTAATAACTTAACCTCAAGGCTGCTTTTTAGATAGAACACCAAAAAAACCCAACGATAGGAATTTATCAATATGCATCTGCATGTAGGAGGATCTTGGGAGACATTAGAGAATGCAGTTAACATTAAACACTGTGTTCTTATTTTCTGATTTTATCCATCCATTTGCCCAGCCCTTATAAAAAGGGCCGACTAGGCTTAAATGGTTTATCAGACGAAACATAAACAAACAAAATAAACAAAAATGAGTTTAGAGATTCGGTATAAAAAATGGCAAACGGGTAAGAAAACAGTCAGATGTTACGGGGGTTGATCTACATCACTGTGTGTCCTGCAGGTTAGATGCTCCCACCTGCTTCACCAGAACGACATAAACAGTGGAACTTTTTTGTACAGACATCAAACGAGCCTGGGATCTAACCCCCGGACTGCGTCTCATTTTGTACACTTGCATGTCACAGAACATTCACTAAAAATGGTTGCATCTGCTTCCTGACTTACACTTTATTTACCCCAAATACATCGCAACATGGCTGCAGGAATCTCAAACAGCTTTTACTTGTTTCCCTAAAACATGAAACAGATTATCACCATCTCATTTCAGAGGATTTATAGCAGGATAGAAAAGCAAGCAGCAATCTTAAGTATGTGCAATGAATAAATATGCAACAGCTCTGGCTCCAGTTTTCTGCTGACCTTGAGCAAAGTGCCCTGCACTTCGAGTCTGAGGACTCTCAGTCGGCTCTGAACAACCTGACCCCCCCTCACTCTCAACCAAGATATTTTATTAGGATGTGTAATGAGATATTAAAACAGAGCCTGGACAATATACTGTACAGGCTTCCATTATACCCCGGAGGCAGCTCTCTCTGCACCTTATGGGACTATACCTTATTGCATTATGCAATAGTGTAATAGGCTTAGCTACACACTACTCTGCAGGGGAGGGGGGCTTTGGCCTCACTCAGATGACTCACTTCATTAAGTCTACCTTTCTCAGAGCTTTCCAGCCGCTGAGTGAACTTTCCACGCTCCCACATTAGCGCAACTCCCAGATGGTGGAGCGTCAAACACGCTTTCCATTTTAAATTAATCCATTTATTGTTGCAACTTTCCTTCAGTCTGCCCTCTTTTTTTTTAATTCAGCCACAAGAGTATTTAACCTTAGTAATAAAATACACTCGAGAAGCTCAAAATAAGTCCATAAAAGTGCGTAAAATAAAACATGCGACTGCACAACACAGCGAGCCTTTTTAGCGTCAAAATCCCCTGCAAGCGTCACAAAGGTTCCACATCAGCAACTATTTCTAAAGCATCCGAGCACCGTCCGGCAGCTGCAGGGAAACGCAACTCTTTGCAAACACTAAACCCTGATGAGGAAACGGACACTGTGGGCTAATACGAGCCGGCCGAACCGCTCCGGGAGCGGCCAGCACTTCGCAGCGCGCTCCGCGTACTTACTTATTTTTAAGGGCTCATGTTGCGACGTCCCGCGCGGGATGCTCGCGATCAAACACGCAGATGGAAAGGGGGGCTGTCACCTGAAATGTCTCTGCATCAGGCGTGTGCCATAACGGGAATGTACACACGGGCAGACATGCGGAGTCATTTGACCTTCTCCCAATAGAAACTACCATCTGCGCTACGTAGGAGAGGGGAGGAGCGGACCGTACCATGCAGGCGTCCCAGGAAGGGATGAGGAGGGAGGGGGGGCATGATGGGAGCTGTCATCCTGCTATGTTCAGCTGGCATTGACACACTGCCAACCGAGAAGGAAAACACAAATGGAGGCTCAGTTTGAGCACTTAGATTTAATAAGCAGTTTAACATGGTTTTATGATGTGCCCCCTCTCCCCCCTCAGCATCCATACTCTATACGGCTTACATCACTTATTTATTTATTTATTTATTTATTTGAACATAATCTGTTCAAGTAAAATCCCTTCTGTTGATTTACTAGAAAACTGTAAAATGAATGAAGTGGACATTATAGATGTAGCTACTGTTAATGTCATCAGAAGGGTGGAGTGGGGGTCAGGATCATTACCAGAGTTGGTTGTGCATCACAATATGTAGTTTGTGTGGTTTGAAAATAGCTTCTTTATTATGAACAAGCAGAATAAATTGATGGCTCAGAAGGACACTTTTACTGAAACACATGTAAAGAACTGACTGAAGGAGGGATGAATCTCAGTTCCATAGAGATGATAGTAGAGATGCTGGTGTCTCAGTCTACTGTTCAACTTGAGAGAGAAATTATATCATTTCACTGTTTAGAAAATTAAAAGCAAGAGTCCAGAATCACATGGCGTCAAAGTAAAACCGTTCAGAAACAATGCAGAGCAACTCAGTAGTTTTTCTGGACATATTGAACATGTCACTGGACCAAATGAAGATCCCCAAACCGTGGAAGGAGTCCACATAGCTCCTAATTAGCTGAATCGCTTTATAGACTCAATGCAATTTGCTTATAGACCAGGTAAAGGAGTGGAGGATGCTTGCATCACCTTCTTCTTTTCCCAGTTAGACACCTTGAGGGTCCTGGGACACATGCCAGACTTTTATTTGTTGTCTTCTCAAATGCTTTCAATACTATTCAAAAATACTTTAATTCAGTCTGCTTAATGAATTTTATATTGATATTAACTTCTATTGTTTTAACAGACCGGGCTCAGACAGTGAGAGAGTACGGCATAATGTCTGAATGGCAGATCTCCTCCACTGGCTCTCCTCGGGGATGTGTCCTGCACCTCTGCTGTAGTTGCTGTATGTGAGGCACAACCTGAAATGTGCAGATGACACAGTCATTGTGAGTCTGCTGGATAGTGAGGAGGATGAACATGAGCCAGTGGTGGAAGACTTTGCCAAGTGGTGTAATGAAGTACACCTTTGCTTAAACACTGAGAAAATAAAGAGATGCTTATTGATTTTAGGAAGCCATCTCACTCGTCATCACAGACAATAGAAAATAATACAGGTTTTGAGCAGGAGAGCATATGTGGGTATAGTTTTCAACAACAAGTTGAAGCTTGATGCAAATGTAGACATATAGCAGACTGCCACAGCATGACATAGCATTTTAATTTACCTTTTTTTTTTAACCATTATCTTTTGTTAGTTTTTTTACTCTCAGTGTTTTATTTAGTATTTTAATCATTTAAGTGTCATTAGGTACCTTCCTGTTTCAGTGGCTTTCTTATTTTCTATTTTTCTTGTTGGTATTATTTTGGACAATAATGGTTAATATGAGGGACTGAATTTTGTCAAGTGACGAGTGTCTGGTACTGGAATGGCAGCAAGTGATTGTGGTGTTGGTAAAGTGAGGGTCTTTAAGAATTGGGCTTCAATCAGTAAGATGCAATCAGATTTAATCCTCAAGATGTTTGCTGAGTTCTTTGAGCTCTTTCAAAGCTGTGCTTCTAGGGTCTCTTGAACATCGTAATTTAACAAGATTATGGGACCACTGGTTTCAATGCAAATAATGTTCATGCATCCATCATCATTGGCTACTATCTACACCTGGCAATAAGGATTACACAGCTGTACATTTTACATGATCAGTCGACCTGCATGACCTTAAAAATGAAAGAGGAAGCTTGACTAACCGGAGACACTAGGACTAGTGTGCTAAGCATCAAACCACCACAGCAGTTGTATGTCTGTAGATAATGTAGTGTCTGAAGCAGTTTAGCATTAACAGCTTCTGCAAAGATAAAAATTATGAAGATAAAAAGAAAAAAAGCTACAGAAATAACACCTTGGATTAAAACTGCATGCATTCAAAGAAAAGCTTAATTCATCACCATTGCTCTGTTTCCAGAGAAGGACCTTCCTGCAGGTTGAAGCTGTTCCTGAATAGGTGCAAATGCAAAAACAAAAAACAAATATTAATATTAGTAAAGTCTTTGCAGCTTAAACTTGCTTAGTTGTGAGACTTGGTTGCTTTAATGTGATCAAACCTGCATTAGAAAACATTCCTTGTTCTTGATATTGTACTGTACGTGCATTCGTCATGTTGGGCAGATGAGTCCCACAGCCAGATGAAGGTCAAGGCCTGCTGCAGCACAGTTTACAACACTCAGAGTCTGCACCTGCTCAGTTGGAGACTGCATTTCTCAAATAGAAATGAAGACTTGTTACTGTATTGATTGATGGTGTACTTCAGCAGCGAGGGGGTGAAATCAATGAGCGCCACATGGGAGTTTGAAGACTGATGCCTACCCTCACCAGGACCCCAGAGCTCACTCATAAATAAATGAAGGAAACAGAGCATTTCCCGATAAATGGCTAGTTTTGTCAAAGATGGTTCTTTGCATTTCATTTCACTCTGAATTATACACAGATTCAGAACAAAGAAGCTGTTGAGATTGTGTTATTTCATGAAATGCCAAATGCATTCATAAGAATTAGTTAAAAAGGCACTTTATAGCAGCAATAACATTTAGCGTGAGTGTGTTTGTGTGTGTTCTGTTCCTAACAACCACCATAAAACTGGAAACAGTCATGCACAATTAATTTGGCTTGAGACTTATTCAGAAGCAGTAAATATGAATGCAGTAACTCATCTGAGCAAGTCTAAATAAAAAAGCTTGAACAACATAACTATGGATCATAAATAAAACTCAAGAAAAGCAACAAGATTTCATCATTTTACTTCTAAGTAAGAGCTGAATCATGCATTCTTTGTTTTAATACAGAGCTTTCTATTTATAAGCTTTCTATGCTGCTTAGTCCAATTCAGGGTTGAAGTTGGAGCCTATCCCAACACTAAGCAGGTGAGATGGAGGGTCGCCAGTTCATCGCAGGACCAACTCAGAGAGACAAACAAACTATCATGCTCGCACTCATTCTTAGGAACATTTTAGTGACCATTTAATCTAACACACAGCTTTGGATGGTGGGAGGAAACCAGAGTACCTGGTGAAAAACCAACACATTCTGTGGATGGGGAGAACATGTAAAAGTCTCTGTTTCAACCTCCAGCTAAACCATTTATTTAAAAAAAATATTCTCATTGTTGGCATTGATAGGACATTGAGAGGACATTAAATCACTAAAAGAGGTTTTTACTCTGTTTTACTCTACTAAAATATAAAAGTAAGAAGAACTTGTCTATTAAAAAGTTGTCATGTGATGGATACAAAATGATAATGCAGATTATTTAATGAGTACATCATTAAAAATGTGATCACAGGGAGCACAAAACACTGAAATGTTGTGTAATGCTAAAGTAACACCAGGTGAACCATTTAATGGTGCATATAATTGGATGGATTTGGAATTATAATACAAGATGTAATACAAGTTGAATGTGAAGGAATCTCTGTATGCTGGGAAAATGATAAAAAAAAAAAAGGCTGATTAAATGGTTGTGATTTTAGTTAACAAAATTGACTAACCGGGTCTTGAAAAGAAAACAGAGTGCAGTTTTATGTGCTTCACCGAGACATGGCTGCATGAACACATCCCAGACTGTAATGCGTCTG
>JBAMHV010000006.1:23877407-23934999 GCA_037177535.1 Pseudomugil gertrudae | reverse complement strand
CACAGACTGGATCAGCTGAGGTCCAAACATCATGGGGACATCCATCAGCAGCCAGGCATCTGAAACAGTCCTCACTCTCTCAGAGGGGAGTGAGAGAGAGAGACGAAGAGTTTCACAAAGAGTGAAGTATTTGGAGTAAGAGGCCACACCTTGCACCCGTCCACATTAGTATTCCCGCCTTTTTTGTGATGTTCACCAACCAATTTTAGAAGAAATGTTCCTCTAGCATAATAGCTAGCTGAGCCTTGTGTAATAGTCCATGTTTAAAGGTTCGGCATTCATTGTAATAGTTGGCAGAAGCTTGTGTAATAGTTCATGTTTTGTGTGTGAGCAGGCTCTCAGGTAACAGAGGCCCTGCATATGGAATGAGATGGTAATGAGGAGGAGGAGGAGGAGGGGGAGCCTTATCGCTACAGGGCCAAATTCCGACAGTGAATTGCGTAGTTGTAACAAAAGTAACAGAGCGTCCATTCAGCCTGCACTAATCCAGATGGGAAAGTCAAACAGCAGAAAGTCCACGGCACAAACTCATTTCATCACTTTATTAATTTAGATATTGCCTCCTCGCTCCTGTGGGGAGAAAAAAAAAAAAAAAAAGAAGAGCCCCTCTGAAATGACCAACATCGGTGAGGCGTTTTGCTCTACATGGTTCCCCCACTTCGTCTCCTGCCGTTATCTGTTTAATTCATCCCACCAATCTTGGCTGTCTTTACCCACTAAATTTCCCTTTGACACGCATGCCTTGCTTCGCATAATCCTCACTCGGGGGCAGAATTAAAAATGGAAAAAGAGGAGGGAATAGGACAGGTGGCTGGAGAATCCTTGAAATAATGTTCAATGCCAGTCCCAGGAATGATTTGACCAGATTTGAACTTTCGGTTTGGGGAGGGAGGAAGAGGAAGGGGTGATAGGGAGAGAGAGTGTGTCACTCCAACCCACCCCCTTCCTTCAGCTCATTCTTTATTTTTGGAACCAAGAGGTAAGAAAAGGGTGACAGGTGGAAAATGTGCAGAGCCTGAGAAGTCTCTTAAGAGCCGGGTCGAGGAGTCAGTTCTAAACTGTGGTGGCAGAATGACTTCAGGGGAAAAACTGCAGCAAGGAAGATGAAAATGTCAAAGTGTCACTCTCCAGAGGTCTGATATGAAAAGTTTTCTGTCTACTGGAGACGGAGAATTAGAACAGCCCACTTGTTTCTTTCCCCCCCTCTGTCTGTATCTATTATTGACCTGAAGGGACCTTTTTCTCCACCATGAATATGGCAGATACCTTATCTTACTGCTGTTTGTGGCAGCTCGACACCCATTCTCTGCTTTTCGAATCGGCTTTATCTGACCAATCAGTGCTGACATGCATTGTCGGAGCAGAGCTCGATAACATCGAGCTGCAGTTCTTTGGGTAGCAACATGTCGTATCAAAGCGCAGGTGAAATGGGTTATTTTACACATGAAAAGTGCATGTTTACGGTGGCGGTTTGATAGGATATGTGGGGTAATAATGGAGCAAAGATGTGCTGAAGCCTGCAGGTGGGAAATTGCAATTTCCTGAGGCAGGCACTGCTGTCTTGTGCTGTCAGTTTTAAACATTATTGAGCTGCAGTGCTAACATGATCCGTCAAATAAGTAGATAATGGGCTGAAAATAGGATATTAGTGATATAAGTGATCAGTTGGTTAAAGGACAAGTCTCGCCTCGTGTTGATGGTAATGCACTTTCAGCTGAAAAATAGTCTATAAGATTAGTGCTCACATGATCACATGTTGAAACAAAACATTAAATTCCAAAAGTTAATGCTTATGCAACTACACTTTAATTCAGATTACTCCCAATTGAAACACACCACAGGTGATGAAATAACTAGCATCAAAGGTGATTGGCTGTTTATTGCAGGTATTGATGAGCAGACTGCTCAAAGTCTGGCCCAGATCAGGCTGAAACGAGGCCGTTACCAGTGCATAGTGGTGTAGGGAACAGACCTACAGCGTGCTGGCTTCGTGTAAGGGAAGGCTGCGCGGCACAGCGACGGCGGCAGCAGGCGTACGGCACTATTGATTGGGCTCCACAGGCTGAGACCAGCCAATTCAGAGCACCAGTGAGCTGAGACCGATTGGGCCTCCTGACTTCCAAAATTCCACAGCTCTTCTTCTGTCATCTGTCAAAAAAAGAGAAGAGGGTCTCTCATTGCCCCGGCAAATTCTTAACAAAGAAAGTTTGAGATCGTATTTGTGGGTTGGAAAATACCTTTGAACTTTGTTTTGTGAAAGACAGTTTTAGAGAAGGATAGATTATTCCAGATTATTCATGAGCAGATGTTGAAGTAACACCAAGATGCAAGATGTTTCCTTGTCAATGAAAGCTGAGGATTTAACGTGTCTTTTTTTTTGTTTTATTTTGTAGGTATGGGAAGCTCCTGCCGTCTCTCCAGGCCAGGCAGTTCTCAGCAGCTATAGGACTGAGCCGCATGCTGCTCATCATGGGGGTGATTGAACCGACAATAAAAGGCGAAAATGTCACAGAGGAAGTCATCCAACGGCAGGTGAGCATACATCATCTGTAAATGATGAAAAGCGACAGAGATATTTCATTCTAACAGGTCAGAAGTGAATATAAATGTAGCCTGTCATCCCGGTAGAAAAGGTAAGGTGAATAAATGTTTCAGTTTCTGTAACTTAATCAAAATGAGAAGGAAATGAAGCTGTGAAGACAACTCCTGAACCACTTTCCTCCCATCCTTCCCATGCAGCCACAGGATGGTGCTAGTGTGAGGGTAATCACGCCTCTTCCTCAGCAGAGATGAGAGCGAGTAATGATTGTCTTCATACCGTCAGAGACTGTGCGTCTGGCATGACATGACACCGCACGTCATTTTTAAATAAATGGAAACGGACCCGGCTTCCCGGTGCCGACACGATGGAGCAAACGCAAAGTGTCCACTGAAGCCTGCTGAAATGTAAAGCTTAGCCTTTTGACAGGTCACATGCTCTGTGAGGAAACTGCTGTTAATATAAGCTGTGGGTGTTTTGTGTGTCGTGGATGTGGTGTTTCGTACAGGGGTGGGTGTGTGTGTGTAGGTGGGGGGGTGTTGTCCATATTCAGATCTGCTGTCTAATCACACACAGTTGTGCACCCGTGCCTGTCACAGAGTCCTGTACTCATTTTTCACCTGGTACTGGAAACATCCCAGGTGGAGGAGGAGTGATGGATTCTGATGAACAACAGGCAGTGTCTAAAAAGCAAAACATGGCACGATGCTCTCTGTGCGGTTTTAGACTGCAACGCTGACTTTGTTGTGGCTTGTGTTTTAGTTTGTGCATTTACAGAAACACAACTTACCCTTTAATGGCCCTTTATGAGCGCGCAGTGCCATTTTTCTGCAGCAGTCTGAGCGATCTGGTCACGTCTGCTCGGGGATGAATGAGAACAGTTTGTTAAGACGCCTTGTTCTGTGCTGCCAGCCACCCACGATTTGATGGCAGCAGTGATGAGGGACCTATTTCAGCTTTTCAAGTATTACAGTTGTTGCCAAGGAGATAAGGACATCATTGTGCTTGAATTCTCCAAGGACAGAAAGAAGGTTTTGTCGACAGGCTAGCGAAGGTTATAATGTACACACACGCACGCTCGCCGGCAGACCGAGCTCAATAGAGCATGCAGTCCATTTCTCAAGGGCATGTTCTGTAACCATTGCTTAATTGAACTGCAGCAGAATTGTTTGCTACAATGTTAACAGCACCTGCAGCTATCTGGTCTCATCACATGCGGATGATGGATACAGTTAAAGGGAAATTCTGCTCAATTTGAGACTACGATTGTGCTGCGTGGTGATCTCTCCCAGCTCTGAGCGAGTGGGTCAGAATGTGATTTCAGATGTGATATCAATGTTTCCGCTCTACTGAAAGAGCTCGACTCTGCCTTGACTGCATTAGAATAGGCCTAAAATAGTAGGAGTTAATTTCCCACATCTTACAAATGCATTTGTTCAAAGATGCCTTTCATTGAGCTTTAAACTGTTGCTGCTGTAAAGATAATTGCTTTTAGCCTCCTCTACACAGTTTAGCAAGCACTGCAGGGATCTGGAGTGTCTGCAGATAAACATAACCTATTGTTTATTTGGGTGCAGATGAAATGGACCCAAACCTGTCAGTACTGCATGTGATGATATGGAAATGGACTGTGTGAAATTGGTGGAAGGGGGGAGGGGGGTGTTGCTGTGACTGGAGTAGGTTAATTAACATGTCTACCAGTTGACTAATAGAATACATTTTTATTGGGGTTTGCTCTGTTGTTGCTAGAAAAGAAGCTCAGACATGCAGTTGTACCGCTCCCAAAGAGCCTCACTGTACTGCCAGAAAATGTCTTTACCTAACCACTTTTCTATGAGCTCACAGGAAAACACAGTGATGGGAGAATGCATTAGCCATTTTAGAAAAAAATCAACACGGTAAATAAGAATCCAGATCTGAAGCAACAAAACTACACGAGTCCAGTTAGTTTGTTGTTGTGTCTGTAAGGAATTGTGTGAAGAGGTGAGGTCCCCTCCTTTTATTGAGGATGCTCCTGTGTGAAACTATTAATGGAACTTCGAAGAATTCTGTAAAACAATGACAAGCAAAGTCTCAGAGGGTTTTCTAGAAAACTGAGATGATTCCAAAACAAGAAAGAAGATTTGAAACCATCTCTGGCTTCAGTGTCCTCTCCTGCCTTGGTTCCCTGCACCTCTGCTTCTTCTCCACCATCTTCCTCAGTCTCAGGATCAGGATCAGTTCCACACACTCTCACTTTATCCCCTCCTGCTTTCACTACTTGCTGTGTCTACATCACTTCATCTGACCTTTTCCTGGCTTATTCCTCTCCAGCCTATAATGAACAATCTGCTATTGTAGAAGTAGGCCAATATTCTTTTAAATATTTATAACACATGCACCTGGTAAAAAAAACACCCCAGTACACCCATCCCAAATACATAAGCATAGGAAATATACTTTTAAACGAATGTCTTTACAGTCTAAATGACATTTACACGTTCTTCTTATTCCTGCTACTTCTCCACCCGCTGGTCAGAGGTCTGCAGCATGTTGCAACAACATGAAGATGCTTGACGTTTTGGTTAATTTTCCTCTTTTCGATGCATCTTTGCTCTGCAGTAGAAAATTCAATTTGGCATCTATCATTTTATTAAAGCTCCAATTCCACAACAAATAAAGCTAATTCATTCATTCGTTTTCTGGAGCCCTGGACAGGTCACCAGTCTAATCACAGGGTCACAAACCAAACCAAAGAATATTTTAAAGCTGTTTGAAAGGCTTTTTAAATGTCTAATGTGCACAGAGATATTGAATTAGGTTACAGAGAAGGTGTGTTTTCACCTGTACACACTGATAGATGAGATAGGGGAAAAGGGGAATCACCATTTCTTTACAATGTGGCTCACCAGGGCTGGGTAACTATCACTGTTTAAAGAAAAACAAAAAAGAATCGCAAAATCAAATGAAGCTTAAACAGCAGGATTTGATACCTATCTCCCAAAACCGGTGAACACAAAAGCCGGTTTTCCAGAGGTCACTCAGCCACCAAGGGCCAGAAGGGCAGATAGTCCACCACTTTTATTAAGGACATGCAAGTTTCATGTGCAGGTCTGAAAATGGACACAAAGCTCAAAGGGTTAAAGCATCTTCTCCTGCATATGTTTAGAGCTTTAACTGTTTTAACAATGTTTTATAAAAAGATGCTTCCACCAGAGAGATGTTTCCTAAACCATTATCCCATAAAACTCTGGACTTTAGTCTTACTACACTTTTTGATCAGTTCTAAGAATAAAGAAAGAGTTGCACTTATGGTTTAAATGAGACTTAAAAGCATGTTTTACTTTTTCTTTATTTTTCCTTCATATTTTTTATGTGAAGCCTTTTATTCCACAGCTTGAAAAACAAGATAAACTTTCATTTTCCTCAACATTCTGACTTTGCAAAACAATGCATAAAACAATCTATGAATTAGATTGCTGTTATTGTTTGGCATGGTATGGGATTGCTAAATTGAGATGAAAAACTGTGGAATTATGATATAATCTGCATTTCTACTACAGGTACTTGCACACATCTCAATGTGCAAAGGAGTTTGCGCTGACATTAAGGTTGCATGCAGGACTTTGTGAGCTGTTGCACCTTGTTGATTAGGAACAAACATGGTCCCAACAGGAGTGCTGCCAGTGGAAAAAATATTGGGAATAGAAAACTCCTTGAAGGAAATTTGAGTGACAGCGAATGTGGAGAGGAGAAAAAAACAGTATGGAAAGGCTTCAGCAGAACAAGAGATTCCAGGGATAGACTTTAGACTTTTCTCTGGTACAACACACCAGATTCAAATGAAAAAGTTGTTGTCATCTTCTGCACCTGCTTGTTAATGAACCATTGATTTGGGCCAGGGGAATTGCAGCAGGGAAACACTAAAACCTGCAGGATGGTAGCTCTCGAGGACTGGAATTGGACCCTGCTTTAGACAGGAAAAATAACTGCTTAAAGAAAGCAAACACACATAATTGATGCTATGGAGGAGTTGGGGAAAATAGAGCAGTCATTACTGCTGTGTGGCAAGCACACAGGTGGACACTGAGATTTTGGATCTGTTCTCTTTCCATCAGTCAAAAGGAAATGTGATAATGCTGAGGTCATTTTTCAGACCTTCCAAAGATCAAAGAGCTGCAAGAGACATACGAGCGCAGTGATGCGACCGGGGAACAGTCCTGATCTCAGGGGATGGAAGGAGGTCCATGATGAGAAGCTATCCTGTAAAGCTGTGCGCGGATGCTGGAAGCTGCCTGCTGAAGAATGTTGCTTTTCATTAGGAAAGCTCATGCTTCAAAGAATTCAAGCTGCTCCATCAGATGAGCTCCAGCAGTACAAAGATTTTTCTTCTTTTGTATTTGGTTCATGATCCCATAATATTTGATATTTTGTGGATTTTTTTTTGCTGATACGTGTATAAAGTTTTTTTTCTTTAAGCTGGAGTACAGAAAATAAAGCATCCAGTAGGGGGGGTTGCAGGATTTCCCCAGTGGGTGGGGGATGGGGGCTCTCAGTTATCACATAATCAAAGCTCAGTGTTTCACGTGATAGTTTTTTTTCCAACTTTTTCTGTTCAACTTTTTCTTTAATTATAATGGAGCTCCGTGTAATTTCATGTGAATAGAAGTAGTGTGTTGAGCATTTTTATTGTTGCTTTTCTCATGAAATGATTCGAAGGTGCGAAGGTCAGACAGATCAGCAGGGTGTGAAGGTTTTAAAATCACTGCTCCTGGAAGCACCTGCAGAAGGATGTGGAACTGAAGGAGCTTGTGTTTGTTCACGTTGGCACATTTTTCTATCGCTTTAACAGTGTTTCAGCACGTTTCATATGTTAGTTTCATTATGAAAGAGTTTGCTTTTCTTGTTTGTGCTGCTGCTGTCTTTTCTTTGAAAAGGTTACTTTCCTTTTTATTTTCTCTGTCTCTGCTTCTGACAGAAGTACCTGCTCAGTAACCCCGCCCACCTGAGCAGTGCTGTAGATGAGCACTACTTTATAAACGAAAGTGCAACTCAAGTAAGGTTTGTAAACACGCATCACAACATTTGTCTCTACATGCTTTTGCACCTTGAATTTAAAAAGTCACTGCCATGTTTCGTGCTGTTTTTTAAGGGACATCACAAAGTTTAAACCCCTGTCCAGGAAGATATCTGTGAGCATGCTCACTGGGGATTCTTTTGATGAGGAAATGCCGGAACACTTAAACCAAGTGAGTGTTTTTCGGCTGCTAACATTAAGTCTGGTACAGACTGAACAATGCTCTAGTAACGTGGATAATCATATTCTCCCCCCTCCTCTACCTCCTGCGCCAGATGGTGGCTAAACTTCAAAAGAGGTTTCTGAAGGAATGCTACCCATCAGCCAATCACATTCACATAAAAGGAGCGGACCGGCGAATGATCTACAAGAAGCCATCTGCCATCAGCCAGCACCTGAGGAAGCTCCTCAACAAGCGACAAGCCACGCAGCAGAGCGAGTGACCATGGCCAAAATGGAAGCCAAGGCCAACAATCACCTGAATCTTTTATATATTCAATCAAACGGTGGAGTTTAGGTTGTAATGTTATGTTTTCTGCAAAGGTTCATCAAAAAGTGAGTTTCCGGACATACTTTTGCTTAGCTCTGCTTCACTGAGAGCTTTTTAATTGAAGGTAACTTGGGGGTATTCAGTGTGATGAAACGTTTTCTGTCTTAGATTCATCTTATCTTTCAAGTTGTTATTTCAGGCTCCTCTCCTGATTGGCCAGTGCCAAAAAATTAATACAATATTCCTTATCATTGTAAAAGGCCACACACACACACACACAGATGTCACTTCTCAACTCAATACTTTTATCTTGGGCTTAATATTCTGCCACAAGCAAAGGTACGTTTGCTTCTTCGTGCTTTATTGCATCAGAATCGTTTGTCACTTGCATAAAATTGAGTTACATCACAACCAGACACGAACGAAGCCACAAACAAACTATCTAATTTGTTTTTTTTTTCTTCTAAATTTCAAAATAAATGTACTTTTGTGCTATGTCGAAATAAAAACCAGACACCGCCGGTTTATCCTGAGGATTTAAGTTTAATTATGACACCACATCAAAATAAAAATTTCCAACAGATCTGGAATTTAATTCCATCCATATACATGCATAGCAACAACGTTTTAAGAAACATTTCTCCCATAATCAGGACATTGGAATGATCATTTTACAAGAGTATCCCCCACTGACCTCCCACCCAGCTTGTTCATCAGCAATAAACTTAATTCTTGTACAGCTGCTTCTTTTTTTTTTTTTTTTTTACCCATATGGGGTTACAAATAATTATATGCACAGTCCCCATTTCATAATACTGCTTTCAGTAATGTTCCCTCATTTACAAAGTATTGCATTGAGAGCAAATTTCAAAAAGGGAGAACAAAGTGTATCATCAAACAGAAATACGAGTACTATACAAGAATGTCGTCATCCTCATGAAAACATCCACATCTGAGTTGAAGAAAAGAGACGGGGACAAACAGCCACATATGTATGCAAAGCCATGTAGATATGCCAAAATGTGAGATGCAGGTTTGTGCCCACTAATCACATCCAAATGGTGATTTGTAAGGCCGGAAAGTTCATTAGTAGCAATCTGCAGGAGACATTTTGAGCATACGGAAACTGGTACAGCAAATAAGAATACACAAGTGCCTCAGTAGCTATTTTGTGTCTAAAATGCATCTCGTTTTTGTATTGTCTATTGTTTCATTGAGCCTACGTTACAGTGTAAACAATATGTGTGCTACACAAGAATGACTATACAATAACATTACAAACAACTCTGATATAAATTTCATTTGAATTTAAATTAAGATCACTACTCCTATTAATACTGATTGTAAAATAAATTAATGTGAACGTGGCACCAATATTATTCTTGATTCATTTTCCCTTTCTTTCTTTTTTTCTTTTTTTAACCAATGGTTTTTGCATTTTTAAGTCTTAAAACGATGAAAGAAGAAGCTTCTCTTGATTGTCCACAAGCAGCATTTCGCACTGCATGATGCACTATTCCAGACACAACAGTGTACCAAAACAAAGGAAGAAAAAAGGAGTAAAAGTCAGGAGGAAAGGTCTAGGGAGGAGAAGATAAGTGTTTCTTGTTCTCAACTTATTTTACATGCTCTGCCGCATGTGACGAACAGTAAAACTTCTTATGGGTAATAAAGTTTGATAGGTTGTTGAACTGGATGTCACAGAGACGGCAGTATTTGCCGCTTCCGGAGCCGTTCACGCCTTTGTTGGCGGCGGGCGTTGCCTCTTCGCTCGGGGACTTGGAGGAGGGCGACATGTTCTCGTTGGAGTCGGCCTGATTTTCAACGGCCCACGTGGGTGAAGGGTTGGAGGGCTGGCTGTCTGGCTGGTTCTCCTGCTGCGGAGGGGCTGTGCCTGAACGCTCCTCCGGCTTGTGCCCCCCGTTGACGATGACCATACCTCGGTTTTTGGGCAGGAGGGGAAGGGGTTCTTTGCCAGGGTGGGGGCAGCCATTAGCAGCAGGCTGGGGAGCCTGGTCTTTAGTTGCTCCCGTCTCGCCTCCTCCACCATTAATGCTCTGCTCCTGCTCGCCAGCCTCTCCTTGCATCACTGGTCCCCCACTCACGTAATCAGTTGGCTTTATCCCAAAATACGGCGATATTTGCTCGGGACCTTTCACCTTTTTTATTGCTCCAGGATAAAGGCAGTGGGGCAGAAACATATTCTTGTTCTCATCTTTTGATGGGATGAGCTGAGGCTCAGTAAAAGTCTTGATTCCTGGCACAGGTCCCAGGTGAGGGGGGAACATGCCTCCATTCTGCACCATCACCTTCCCATTGCCGTTCTTCTCACATTTGCCAGGGCTCTTATCGTAGCCGTCATCGGGGTTGTTATTACCTTCACTCTTCACATCTGGGAACATGGGAGGCTCCAGGGTGCCGCTGTCATTGTGTTGCTGCTGTTGTGGCTGCTGTTGTTGAGCGGTGGCGGCGGCAGCAGCAGCAGCAGCAGCTGTTGCAGGGCAAAAGTTCTGTTTGTGTGCCAGGTAGTTTTCCACTTTGTTAAAACTTATCTTGCACACTGCACATTCGTGATAGTCCAAAAGTCTTTTGGGAGAGCTACATGTCTTGTCAGACACTGGCAAACATTTTTTGCTGAGATCAATAGGTGCATCCAGCTCCTGCTGCTCCGCAGTGTTGCATTTGGGAGCCAATATAGGTTTAGTGACAGTCAGAGAGGCTTCCAGGTGTTTGGGTACCATACCTGGGAAGATATCACAGCGGGGGTGAAAGCGTTCTGCTAGGCTCTCCACAGCCTCTTGAGATGTACAAGGGTTCATAGGAGGAATTCCGAGGAAACCTGGCTGACCCATAGGGGGCCTCTGATGGTCCTGATCGGGCAGACACATCTCATACATCTTCCTGCGTTTGCGGGTCCTCATGGTCCTCTGCATGGAGGGCACCTTATTAGCGGACATGCGTTTCATGGGGGGATCGTGACGAGTTGCGCAGTAGTACTGCTTGTGGACCATGTAGGTCTCATGACGGCTGAAGGTGATATTGCAGGCATCACAAGTTGTCTTGGTTGGATCATTATCGCTTTCCACCAAACCTGTGGTGGGGCTTTTCCCATCAATTTGCTTGCCGTTGAGCCTGTCCTCAGCCCCGGTTGGGGTGGAGACCTTCTTGACCTGTCCCGTTAGATCCTTATCAGGGCCTTTAGTCCCAGCATTGATCATGTCCAACACACTGGAGTTGAGGCTAGCAGACTGCATGAGGTGGCTGTCAGCATCTGTTGGGTGGCAGCCAGCTAACATGCTAACGGAACTGTGACCACTGTTGGGGCTTACTGCCTCCGGGACCTTATCTGAGAGGGCAGAAAAGTCAGGAGACTTTGCCATGTGCTGCCAGCGACTGTTACAATAGTGCTTTTTATGGACCAAGTAGTTGTCCAGGTTGCTGAAAGTGATATTGCATTCAAAACAGGTCGCCCCTTTAGGCATAAGAGGACTGTAGATGACAGGCGGGTAGCTGTTCCCTCCATGGCGCAGCCTCCGATGAACTAGCTCTGACATTTTAGCCAGAATCTCAGAAGCCTGTGGGACTACTGAAATGTCTTGGGAAAAAGCAAACTGAGACAAGAAGGGACCCATGGGAAATGTAGGCATGTTATGTTGCACAGGGGAGGAGGCCAGCCGAGGGCTAGAGGGCTCAGACTTGATTCTAGTGTAAGAAAAACTGGCTTTGCTGCCTGGGTGGGCCTCTCCCTTCTGAGCAGACAGCATGGGCTTCTTTTCCGCCTTGTCAGCCTCTCCGTCTGTGCTGGTCTCCTTGGTGAGTGTCCCTTTGGGACTTCCCAGTAGAGCATCCTTCCTGTTGGCCAGATCAGCGCGGGCCTGCTGCTGCTGCTGGAGGCTTTCCTCAGGCCCCCTGGGGGAGTGCTCAGTGCCGTCGCCTTCCCTGTGAAGTTTGCTGCTGTGCCCATGTAAGTCCTGATGCTGTAAGAGTTCCCTGTGGCTCTGGAAGCTGATATGGCAGTGATTGCATCTGAAGGCCGCCTGTGACAGGTGAGACATGATGTGATGCTGGAATGTAATAAGAGAATCTGCCGTGTAGTTACAGATTGTGCATTTCAAGCTGGTGCCAGGAGGGAGGCTCTCTTCCAGTTTGACACCTGTGAGGGAGATAAAAGGGAGAAATGCTCAGAATCTCGCCTCCCACTTCTCCTTTAGAGTTAACTGTAGAAACCATCAAACGCTCATGCATTATGCCAGGCTTATTCCCATCCACAAGCTTTTCTTTTGCTCAAGGATAAACTGTCAACTAGGCTAGCTGACAGCAGGAAATGTATATTTCTTATACGAAATTAGACATTTTTTCAAATGTTTGTAAAAATCTGTCAACCTTGTGAAGCATCTATCATTTAAAATGGAAAGTAACCATCTGCCAAAGCTGTCAACATAAAACTATGAAGATATGATAATTTCTTTCAGCTTTTAAACCCATGATGATGCTGCTTACCACTATGTGAGGTGCTTAAGTGCATTTCCAGAGCCCTGGCTCCAGAGAAGCTCTTGTTGCACTGTGGGAAAGGGCAGACACTGGGAGTCTGGTGGGGTCCATTGTCACTGTCCTCCACCACCGTCTCTGGTTCTCTCTGCCGCCCGCTGCAGTAGTACATGAGATGGGCCTGAAGGTTCCGCTCGCTCCGAAACCAGATTCCACATGCCTTGCAGGGGAAGATGTCCTCTGAAAGGACATAGAAGAAAACATATGAGACATGATATTAGGATACAAACTGCTTTCAAATCTAAGATGTGAATAAAAAACTTGCACACACAAACACACTCCTCTTCTATACTTCTCCAGTTCTGACTCTCAAAGCCCGCATTAAAAGGCTTTTCCACCAAATCCTCAGCTGCAGCCTATCACAGTGCTGCTACCACTGGGTTGGTGCCCTTTCTCAAGGGCAAACAAGAAACACTGGACCATCTGCTTACAGAAGCCTCCCTGTTGAGCTGAACCCAGATAGCCCTTGCTAAGTAAACAAACACACTATTTGCATGAGGCGTGTATTTTGCAATTAACACGTTAGTTTGAGCCACGGTGTGTTTATGTGAACCCAAAACTTGAAGGTCGACGGCTCTTATCTCCAACGCAGAGACTCATCTGGGTTAATCTACGCCCGCTGGAGACAACGCTCCTCGTTAAGCAGGTGACTGAGTGCAGGCTGTGGACCGGCCGCTTGCGTGTGTGAGACAGTAATGTGGGGGGAAGAAAGCTGGAGGCCCAAAGAGAAGCTTTCCAGGTTTGCATGCACGGACACTCACTGTTAACGATGGCAGTAGGGAGGATGGAAGCCATGGCGGCCTGCTGCGGCAGAAGCTGGATGCTGTCCAGCAGCCTGGCTGGGTACATGCCCTCGCTCAGGGACATGTGGTTCACCGCCTGCAGACGCGAGTCAAAGTCCACTGCAAATGCCACCAACTCCTCACCCTCCATCATGTTCTTGGTGGTGGTGCACCACAGTTGGCCACCTGAATAAAACAGAGAAAGAGAGGGAGGAGAGGATGATTTTATTCTGCTCTTACACATCAGGTCAACATGACATTTGTATGAACATCAGATGGCATTCACAAAGACTCAATACTTCAGTGGCAAATGACTTTCCAGAGGTAGAAGTCTAGCTCAGCTGGGCCCAGAGTGCTGCTGTCAGCTACAACACCAAGAAAGGTCCTCCACATTATTAGATTGTTGTGTTTTGGGATTAAGCATTCCTCTGAAATCTTCTGAACATATTCATTAAGTCAGAGAAAGAGGGAAAGGGGGAGGGAGGGAGAAATGAAGGAAGGAAGGAGGGGGTGAAGGGAGAGAGTGAAGGTTTTAGCTTAGATAATTTTTATCTCAGCACATGACAGGCTTTTCAGCTGCACTTCATTTTCCATTGAAGAGATTAAAGTTTTTAATATGACTATTTACAGAAATCTGGCTGGGGAGATAACAACAAACTATGATACGCTGCCACTAAATGGCAGAATTAGGACATTGTTTCTGAGGAAAGCTGGACAATTAATTAAAGCACGCTGTTAGCTTTCAAAGATGTGCAAACATACCGACGGAGTGTCAGGCTGAGAGGGGACATGTGATTTGAGGTCTTGCTGATGTGGAATAAAGAGAGTCCCGAGGAGGATGTGAAGACAGGGGGACACTGCTAGAAAGCCCCCCCTACACACACACACACACACACACACGTAGAGCACTGGTTACTCATGTTAACACTAAATTTGTAAATCACCAGGTTTAAACCTGCATGATGTGGACTTCCTGTAAGAAAACAATCCAATGGAAACTGCAGTTTAACACCAAGCTGTCATATCCTCCCTTTACCATGCATGATATACAAATCATTAAGTGATATCCCCCAATTATATAAATGAATAAAACCTTAGATTGCACATTGGTGTCCTGATTAAAACCTTTTCCTATCTGCTGGTTACACACTGAAAATTAGAGCTGCACAAACGTGTCAAAATAGTGAAATGGTATTAAAATATGCTATCTTTCAAAGTCCCATTTGTCTGCAGACTTCTTTGCCACAAGTGTGTATGTGTGTGTGTGTGTCTGCACAAGGATGTGCACGTAGGCGCCACTTTAAAGAGCAGCGCCTATCTGTCGGCCAATCTGCTGTGACGAGACGCACACTTCAGGCCGCTCTACTTCATCGTTTTGATTCTGTCATACCACACACTGCCTGGAGAGACCCTTTGAATTTTTATCTCCTAATTAAAATAACAAAACTCCTCTCCACTGTCTGCCCAACTTACCATCAAGGTAGATACAAACTGCCACTGACAATGGCGAGGAACGTATCCGAGCACAGCTACAAAAGTTTCTTTCCTCTCTATTGGTGTTTTACAGTAGTTCAGACGCACTCAGCTTACAAAGAGAATTATGAACTAGGCCGTGACACTGATACAAATCTGTTTTGTTTGGATCAATCCAAATCAAGGGTACTGTATGCTCCCCTCAACCAATAAAAAGAAAATAAAAAAGGCAGATTATGTGGAGTCTGAAAGAAATGGCTGCATTCAGACAGCAAAGTATGAACTCAGATTGCATCCCTGCAGCCAAGAATGCTTCAGATCCATCTGTTGTGTGCAAGAATGCTAGAAGTGACTTTTAGGAACTGCATGTCCCTGTTTTACTGAGCTGCAAAAAAACACTGAGGCAGCACTCTGCTTGTTACGCAGTCACTCATGAAACTGAAACAGGATAGTGCAATGCACGTGCCCGGGCTGCAGGAGTGTAGCTTAAATTAGAATCAGAATCAAGTTTGCAGCTGATTTTACATCTACTTTGCACATGCAGTCTCTATTATTTTGGATTGTGACATGAATGCATGAGCATTTGTCCAGATTTATTTCACAGATACCTTCAGAACTTTGACTGTACAGTCACATCTGCAGGTGTCAGCTAGGTAAAACAAATATCTCAATGTTAATTTTTTTTAAAGACTGGTCACAGCTATTTGCCTCTGACAGGTGATTTAAATCACACGTGAGCCATTGCTGACAACGGCATGATAGGCATGAAGGAGGACAGGGGAAGCATGTGGGGAGGGGTTGGGAGGGTCAAGAGTTAGAACGAACGACCAGAAGTGTTAAGTTGTGAAACTAGGGAAAAGGCTGAGAAAAGTGCAGCTTGTGATTTGCACTTGTTTGCCTGCTAACTGTCTGCAGTGTGAGCTGCCTTTGTGCAGTGGCCAATGCAGTTGGAATGAAGGCTATTGTCTAAATCCTCCTGCAGAGCACCTGATAAAAGAATAAAGAACTATGACATATTCTAAAAACAATGGAGGAATTAAGGGGAGACAATAGGCCAGCTGCCTCATTAAAACAATCAAAAACGGCATCCTGTACGTAGTCCAGATAATTAAAAACCATTGCTTCCTACCGTCTCTCAATACCATATCCACCAGCTCTCTCAGGCCCTGAGACTATGGCTCTGCTGGCTGAATGCCCTCCTTCCTCTCTTCCCTTTGATTAATGGTTTATTTGAACATGCAGTTGAAGATGAACATATGAAGGAATTTATAAAACAAAATTATAATGCAAACCCTTTCCCCCCTTTATAAGTACTCATAAACTAATCAAACGTCTCAGGATGAATCGCGGGGTACTGGGGGCGTGCGTCTCCTCCCCTTTGCCTAAAGCCCCGGGAGATTTCAAAGTGCAGGCATCACAGGGCATTTTTTAATTTTCTCACTTTAAATGACTTTATAAGGAAACGCATGTGTACTGAATCTGTGTTTGTATGGGGGGAGGCTGGGAGAAAAGAGTATGAGATACTTGAGCAATTTTTCCCCTTTTTTTTCCTGCAAACCGCTACCACCACCATATCTTAATGAAGCTGCAAACAAATCTCTCATGCCTCGTGCAAAAAGCTGAGAGACAACAAAGCAGCAGAAATAACAGAAGGGCCTGGATAATTAAACTGGCCCGAAGACAGGTATTCAAATGTTGGTGTGTAAACAGCACAACTCTTTAATAGTTTAGCTGTAAAATGCGTAGTTAAGCACATCAGCACTTGCCTCTCCCATCTGTCCAAACACATTACCATTGCAGAGGCCATTACAGCTCTGGAGTACAGTCTCCCTGCACCACAGCCACATATTATGGGAGGGGTTGAAAGGGGCTTTTGGGAATGCTAACATTGCCATTATCGGAATGCATCATGGGGTCATGCACTAAAAAGGTCCAGCGTACACTTTCTGTCAGGCAGGTATACGCGCATAGAGCTGCTTATGACCCCATTTTATTTTAGTACTTTTAAGAGCAAAAGTTTCAAATATGTGATTAGAGATTCAATGTGAAACTCAAATTTCTCTTTGTCAACCTGAATACTGATGTTAAGCTACCTTTCCTTTTATTTTTTCTTTACCCAGGCTCCTTAAATCTGTCTTCATCTGTTCTGCACTAACTGCTGGTCTTAATTGTGAAGTGAGGCCAGCAGCGCCTGAAGCCACAGAGAGGGTTGTAATTAAAGACCTCTACTCTTCTTGTCTTCAAATCAGCTCCAGCTACCCCTGGTCAAATGGGAACAAGCTGCTCGCACCTACGAATATCAAGTAGCTGCATGCTGTTAACAGTCACCTCTCTTTCTTTAACACAGAAGAAGGAAAATTTGGTCTTGACACCATTGATAACTTCTTGGTCACCTTTGGATTGTGTGAAAGTCCGAAAAAAAGAGATGCATAGTGTCTTCTCTTATGAACAATGATAACAAATGATAAACAAACCGGTCTTATGAGTACTACATATTTGGATTGTTTGGGGTTCTCTGAGTCTAACACTGGAGGAAAACTCATGGCTGTCAAACCTGCTGTCACAATCCTGAGCTGCTTTGAGAAAGCACCAGAAAGGAAAACGCTGAGTTAGACTCCAGCAGGAACATCATTCATAGGGTCAAACAAGCTTACTATTATTGACGGTACACTAAACTAGAATTAGCTGAGTCTAGTATTATTTGACGAAGGCTCTGACACAGATTGGGTCTCTCTCACTCTGTTGCCTCCTCCTCCTTTTTCAGCTCAGTTTTCCTTATAGGCCACAGGGAGGCACTCTTCTCATGCTCAAGCTGCAGCTTATGGCTGAAGCAGAGACACCTCAGACATCCGTCTGTCCCCGTACATCTTTACAGGGAGGCTGTTTTAAAGATTTCAGCCTCACGAGAAATGCACAAAAAATCTCCTGACCTCATTTTTTCTTTAATCTTTGCCTGGAAATTATGTCAAATTTTAAGTATTCTTTTGTCTTCTCTTGTATTTTTTTTGCCTTAAAAAAAATACAATCAGAAATGTTGGATGCAAATATCTTCAATATGAAAAAAAATGTGTTAACAGCGTTAAGAACAACTGTACCCCTCACATTTTTTTTTTTACCAATTTTGCTGTTAAGAGTCCAGACTAATTTTAGTATCAAGTGTTTTTGCAGATGGAGTTGGTGCTGAGAGCTCATGGCCTTGAGCGAATGGCATGCAGGTCAGAATCCACAAATTAACAAGTCCTCCCAGGGGAGCCTCGTCCATGCTGCTCCCTCTACTGTATACATTCACAGGCAACAAAGACATAAAAAGCAGAACAGCAGCCACACTGAACAATGTCATTCCACACCCATTTATTAACCTTTTGAAGATGTAAAAAAAACACACACACACACACACACACAGCTGGGATAAAATGATGCAAAGATATGATTCAGCGAATGTTTTAGTGAGTGAAAATTAAAGGTTTAGCTTTGAAATGAAAAGATGTTTCTGTGGCTAGTCTCTGGAGACTAATGCAGCGTCTCTTTGAGAACGATAGCAGACTGGCAGAATGTTTGCCTGGTAATGGTGTTGTAATCATTCAGAGGGGGGGAGAAAATAGAAATGTGTATTAGCAGCTATTTTTGTTCCATTACAATGAAAGTTTCAATTATTAAATCTATTTTTCTTAATTAAATGGGGAATAAGCTACAAGTCAAATGCTATCTGCTTACTGACTGATTATTTTTTTAGATGATATAAAGAAAATGTACATTTTCTTTTTTCTCCCATGAACAGTTAATGAGCGTTTAGAGGATTTGATGCTGTCCGTATTGCAGGTTACCACAGTTTGGAGTTTTGTGCTGTCAGTCTGAAACAATACAAGCCACATTCCTACAGTACAAAGCTGCTTTTCCTCATTAGATGCCACACACACGCAGCTCCTCCCTGTCCACAGTAAGTGGAGTAGACTATTAAAGGAAAGCCCTGACTGGCTCCTCTCCTCTCTCCTCTGCTCTGCTTTATCCTTTATTTGGACAGGTTTGTCCCATTGAGCACTCTATTAGCTCTCTTTCTCTGCGGGTAGTGCTGCCTGTGTCCTGGTTGTGGCCAGTCGACATGTGTTTACTGCGGCCCCCGCTGAGGTGGCAGGCTGGACGGGGGCCCGTCCTGACCAAGCCCTGCTAATGGGACCAGAAGACCCTTGGTGACAGGACACAGCAGCAAAGCCCTACCCCTTCCCTCCCTTACAGCTGTGGCCCCATAGCCCGTGTCCCCTTCTCCCCCCCACCTCCTCCCCTCTTCCCCACACCTTCCCATCATGCCTCAGTGGGAGCAGGTGAACGGCGCTGAGCCAATGGTGGCGGTGCTCAGTTTTCCTGAGAGAGCAGCGCTCCACCGCCATGCGCCTCAGTGGTTCCTCCAACATGGCTCCGGCCCTACACCACATGGGTTGGCTGGCCAGTACAGATTTGTGTGTGTGTGTGTGTGTGTGTGTGTGGGTGTAGCCAGTGTGTGTTTTCGGGGGTGTATGGTGACTGCCAGCCATAATGCAAATGCTTGCCGTTTAAAAAATGGAAAGCTCTCTCCTCCTCTGTCTCTCCTCTTTGGAAAGGTCTGTTTTGGCCTTCTGGTGCTGGCACTTATTTATTTTCCTCTCCAGAAGGACAGAGAGCCAGAAAGATTGAAAGATGCACCTGTCATCCATTTTGGTATTTGAAATTTATTGATCTTGTCACATGGAAATAAACTGAGGAAATTATGTGCACTTCCTTAAGAATATTTACTGATTTGAGCTTTAAAGGTTGATTTCTTATTTATGATCGTGTTAATTTAATTCTCACACAGCAATGCACAGAGAGAATTCATGCACCCCCCCAGACTGATGCATCATCCCAGCATGGCCTTTGTCTTTGCACCCTTGTAATTCTACATATTGCTAAAAGTATGTGCTAATTAAAATTTCTGTTAGTTTGCAAGAGAAATAAATAATCTGTAGCTAAAAGGTCTAATTGCGTTTGTCACATTGTGTCTCGGTGGCTGGTGAATCGGGAGCACAGCCGCTGCCCTTGCTCATTGCCATTCTGTCGTCCTGGCAAGCCCTCGCGCTGCCCCAGGTATCACCACGCGGCCATCTGGAGCCGACATCTGTCTCTCTATTGATCACAAGGGTTTAGCACTTGATCAAACAGACTGCGACAGGAAATTGCTCTTTTCCCCACAGAAAAGGCCAATCGCCTGCGTGAGGGTAATAGAGTGGAACTGAGATGCGGCACCAGCGCGGTGGGCAGGCGGGTACGGGGCACAGTCAGGCAGCGGCATGGCAGCACGAGGTTGGTGTGGGTCTCATGTTAAAGAGATGTGTTTCTAACATTTCTGCTACAGAAACAGCAGTAACAGTGCAGCACATAAAAAAAAGAAAAACAGGTTTAATTTTCCAGTCTGAGCTGACTTCATCACCTCTGATTAAAAAATTCAGGTAGCTATTTAACCCAGCAGTTGTTTCAAAGTGTTAAAAAAAAAGCTGGAGGCAAGTGAAATAACCTACATGGTGTGAATATCCCAGATGCTGGGAAATGAATGTTTTCTTCCATTAAAAAAGAAAAAGAAAACACTTTTCTCTTTATAATTACCACCAAGGCTGTCAGTTATGATCGCTGTGAAAATGCACAATAGGGAGGAAATTTTAACATCCTAAACAATGTATGTTCAATTTGTAACTGATCACCTGGGTGGAAGGTTTCACTAGTGGAACACCTTGACAAGACTGCAGTTGTGTCTCGCTCACTGTATCCCCAGTGGAGTTCGACACACCATTAGTGCCTGAGGTGAACAGCTCCTGAATGTGTGTTACAGTATGTTAGCTGTAGCCGTGGTCCACATCTAAAAATTTGGCTCCTCTCTGCTTGGGCATGCTTTCGAGGCACTCACTGTAACAACATGTTTAGCAAGTATGGACAATTTGATACTGAAGGTGACATTTATTTTGCATTGTTGAAAATATTTAATTGTTCCTGCAGAGAGCGAGATATGCTTCCCCTTGCCTACAGTGCTGGGATTGTCCTTTTGGAATATGATGCAAATTTGGGATGAAGCAACTAATTCCTCTCTTGCACCCCTGTACGACACCCTCCACCCCCACCACCTCAATTCTCCGCCAGCCTCCATCCTCCCCAGACATGAGGATTCTGATTAATCGTGTGACCGCCCCTCGTTTTGCATTTTACACAATCTCACGGCGCCACGGTGAGATGTGTGAGGTGTTTCGCCACTTTTGGCAAGCTGAAAAGATGTAGCCCAAGGAAGAACAAGTCGAAAGTATGAGGGGAAAAAAAATATGACCAGGGGACGTGATAAAAAATTATCAGCCAGTGTGTTTTCCTGTTTGGTTTTAATCTACATTTAATTAAATTCTTATCTGCTGTGTGCTTATGGCTGCATTTGAATGGCGAGGCTGCATTCATTATGAATGGTAAAATTGAACTCAGTACATTGTGTGTGGCCCAATAAAGAAACAAGACTCTTATTGGAGTGCATGCACAAGCTCCGACAGACATGCGGAAAAAATAAGTCAATTAAGATCGGTCTTTAAATTACTGCTGTATCAAAACAAGGGGCGGGAGCATGCTCCATAATAGAATCCTGACAGGAGAGAGAGCACAGCTGACTGTTTTTCATATACATCCCATTTGATACAGCCAATTGTATTAGCCTGTTTACTGAAGACTGTTGATGCACGCTAGATTTACTACTCTGTCATGATAGTTTATAACCAACAGAGGTGGGAAGGGAGGGAAAAAGACTTGACTTCTACGAATCTGGAGGTCAAAAGAAAAATGGCGTCAGCACTGTAATAAGAGTTCCTCATAAAGATTCTGCTTGTTTATCTGAGAGTTCAAGGCCAACAGCAAAGGTCAACACCAGAATATGTAGACAATATGCAGCCACAGCAGATACTGAAGAGCTACATCCAAGGGAGTGGAATAAAAGGAGAAGAAGAAGAAGACGATTTGACTCCAAAATTGTAATTCTATTGACAAAAGACACAGCTTATAACAGGCGGGCGGCACTTCATAAGCTAAGAACAATATCCCATAGGCAGCACCCGGAAAACGTTGAAAAAGACCCTGAGCTGATACTACAAAGTTGGGCCCCGCAAAATCCCTAAATCTTCCCGTTTGCTTATTCCAAGCAGGGGGAGAGAGAAGCTCCCCGCTGCCTGCCCATGTTTACAGAGCCGCTCTCATCCATAGGCCTTGCTCATCCACGGCACTGACACGCGGTGTCGACATGATTAGGGGGTCTGCCTTTGCATAGGGCCTGCGTGTGTGCGCGGGAGGGGGGTGGGTGGTGGGAGGGTAGAGGATCGACAGATGAATGACTTTGGTGCATCGGAGAGGGATCACAGCAGATAATCGCTCCCGACTGCTGCGCCGCAGCTCTCAGATCTGGTCTTTAAAATAATGTTCGGAGTCAAGACTCTCCAAAGCTTTTCGACAGGTTATCTCGTGCATTTTATGTTTGCTGTTTAAATCTTAACAGGACACAAGCAGCAAGGGAGAGCAAATATGTCTGGAGTCAGAGGAAGCGGAGTGGAAATGTTATTGCGAGGGGTGAAGATTAGCTGTAGCAGGGGCTGGGGAGATGAAACTCCTCTCTATTTGAACAGCTTTCATTGCTTGAGAAAAACTTGGAATGCTTGAATTTAACCTTGGGAGACTGGATTCCTGCGAGGAAGCATGGAGGGGGACGGGGAATGTGACCTCTTGCTAAAAGTGACATCATTCAAAGGCTTTTACTCAAACACAGGACAAACACGGAATCTACTTAAGTGTGTTTAGATACAGACCACCACGTGCAGCCAGACAGTGTGAAGACGACACAACATAAATTCCACTATCATAAATATTGCTATCACGCTAACAGAGCCACCATAAAGCACGGCAGCCCATGTCTGGGACTATAAACCTCTGGTGTTACTCATCAGGAATCAACACACATGCACCATTTACTGCACAAGATCGCTTCTTTGTTTATCTTTTAAATAAGCACACTTTATCACCCTCCTGCATAAGCAAATTGCATGCAATGTGTATTGTTTTAACATGTGATATGCTGTCCACAAGATTCATTTCTCCCAACAAGTTCAATTGTCTTTGCAATATCCTGCTGCCATAGGCATCAGGCCCCATCACCTGTTCGTTATCACTGGCCGTCCTGTTTGGGAGCTCTTGAAACGGTGCCATGGCATTGACTCCCAGTTAACAGCAGGTCTCTGAACTTCTCACGGTTGATGGCGAAGGCTGGAAAACTACGCTAACAGCTAATTAACATCATAAAGGCCGTTTAAATGGACGGACGACACCTGCAACCTTCATTTGCACATGCTAACAAAAAAATTACCTGTGTTTTTATTTTTGCAGATAACACGTGCATTCTTTTAAAGCACTGTTTAGAATATTCATTTTTTTTCTGTGGCTGCCATCCTTTTTACTTAAAAAAAAAGCCACCAGGCCAAAAATAATAATTGTCAAAACAGAAAGCTGGCAGACTTACTAAAGCTTTTTTTTCACTCTATGAGTTTGTGTGCATCCTTATAAAAAAAGAAAAAGTGTGCTGCCACACTCTGCGCCTGAAATAACACATTCCATTTCTAATTTCTATTTGAATATAAAATATTTCCAGGCAGCAGACATGGACCTCCGGTTACTGGTCCGAATAACAAAGTGCTGCCTGTCAGTCTGAGACACTTTGCTGGCTGGCTGAACTAAGCTGGTTTAGACTGACGAGTCTTCAACGGTGGCAGCCTCAGCTTCCTCTGGCAGGCCTCTGGAGCCCTTCCTCACTTGGTCCTCACATCCTCAGAGTGTTTCCTCGCTCATGGCTCAGATCCAGTCTTCTCTTTAAAAGTCTGTGGCAGGCTAACTTCTGCAGGACGGTAATACACTCGCACCTCATTACAGAGCCACATTATGGACTACAGCAGTAATACGGCTTTAATCTTCTCCAAATCGTTATAAATGTCAAGCTGGGGCCAGGGACTTCCCAGTCTACTGCACCAATGGCTTAGCCTGCTATCCCCCTCTTTTCCGTATTAGCTGTAGCCAGAGTATTACACCCAGTGCCAGATCCCCTGAAACTTACAAACCTTTTGTTCCAACATTCAATGCACCATTAAAATAGCCTTTGAAATTGTGTCTTTCTCCCCCTCCCTAAAAAAAAAGCCCCAAACAGCAAAATATGAAAACAGTTGATACCCCACCCCGCCACATACAGCACCCTGTACCTCCCCCTTTCTTTCCTCAGCCTCTCCTAATGAGACGCAACATCCCCGTCTCTCCACTGAAGGATCCAGACTTTCTGTGTGATAGAGAGACTGCGGCTGTTTATTAATAATGAATTTGGATGTTTGCGTGTGGAATGTTATCAGCACGCACACAATCCCACCAATAGTTTGCCCTGATGGGGTAGCTGGGTTCCTCATTAGCAGAACATATTTAATCCAGAAGTTTCTTATCAAATGTCACACCTGCATCTCTAAATGGCATTTTCACATTCATTCGCCTGTATTTGGGAGATGAGGCTCCAAGGTGCTTTGCAGAGATTAAGAAGGAGAGAGAGTGCAAGCTTATTTTATCATTTAGCGGGTCTGGAAGGAATCCAAGGAGTTTTTGTCTTGTTGTTGTAATTAGAAAGCCTTTTAAGTGATAACGCCTGCATAGGAATATGAATATGTAGCGATCAGGCCGGTAGTCCTCCTCCCCCAGCCTCACCCATCCTCCTCATCTCTCTCTTTCTGTGTCTCTCTTTCCCTCTCTCTTCCTTGGCTTTTTTATATAAATTGTTGAATGCTGAGTTTTTGTTCTTCGTACAGCAAGGATTAACTCGGAGGCTTCAGAAGTTTTAATGAAAGACTTGAAAGTACACGCTTTTTCTTGTTTCTCACTGCAACTGTGTTCCTGTGCAAGAGCAGACATGACATGAGTGCATTTTTTTACACCTAAGATATAAAGGATGGACTTTAGTTTTTCTTAGGGGCACATTTTACAACAGCAGGACTTGACAAAAACCCTCACTGTATGGTAATAAAACAAAACCTATCAGGAATCAAAAGGACGCTTTAATAAAATTTACCACAAAGCTGTTGAGTGCACAGAATAAGAATAGCTTGACAATCCTTTGTAGAGAGGAATTTAGCATTTTCTGAAATGTTAAAGAGGAAAAATCTCTAATGTTTAACATTTCCTGCTACAATGCTCCTCTCCAGCTACAAAAAAAAGAAAGAAAAAAAAGAAGCCGGTCTCTCAGTAGTGGCATTTAGGCCCTGTGTATACCCAGAAAAGCTGCTGCTAACCATCAGCCCAGAGATAAGTTCAAAACTGAGAAGTATTGATCCAGTAATAGTGGTTCACGCTTTGACTCTGACACCTTAACCCTGCAGACATAATGTCATAGCCTCTTATCCTTTCCTGTTAACACAACCTTCCTATCTCCCACAAGCTGTCACCTCTAGTAATACGCTTTTCAAAAGCTCCCCTAAATCACTGAAATCATTGCACTTTCAGACATTATTTATTTTTCAACCTCTTAAAAGTAAAGCATGATTTACAGTTTGGTAAAAGGTTGTGTTTTTTCCTTGTCTCTTCTCCCTCCGTGACCCGCTCTGGACCACCTCTCTTAAGATAATTCCATTTCTTTCATTGTAAGCGCTGCTACTTTGCAATTATTCTTAGGTCTGTGTAATTGTGTCACAGCGCATGACAAATGCACTCGAGCTAGGCCCCGCATAGTGATCCCCAACGTATGCCGGTTTAGATGTTTTCATTAATTGAAAGTGTCACTGGGTAACACTATTACACTGGCAGGTATGAATGAAGTCTAATACAGCTTAATTACTCGCCAGCTAAATAATTATTGTAGGGATTCCGAATGTGGGGCTTTTAATCTGTTACAAATCATGAGTTTGAAGCGCTGGAGGGTGAGAGTGATAATTAGTGAGGATTTCAGGATCCAGAACTCTCACAGAAAAATGCTTTAATCAATCCAAACCTGTTTCTTGTATGTAATGTAAATAATCACATGTTTTGTCCAAACTTCTCTCTGATCAATTCACAAAAAGCAACTTGGCTATTGCTGGAGGACGCCAAACGTTGACATTATATGCAAATTGTGTTTATTATCTTGCAGGCAGCACAGATCCTGCCTTGGTTTGGGCTGGTGCAGCCCAAAGCAACTTCCAAGCTAGGTTTATGCACCAGGGTTTCTAATTAGCTCTCTGAGGGCCGCATTCAGCGTGCCACTTTCCACAATAGCCGTTAGGAAGCTGAACACTAACTTGGAGGGCTCCATATGTTGCCCAGGAGGCCTGAGAGACAGACTGATCCAGTGTGTTCACGTTAGGAGACACTATGTTCACTGCTTTTTCCATTGTTCTTCGGATAAAGAGGGAATAGCTGGCAAACCAATGAATGATGTTTATCGCTTGTTTTCTACCGTATCTTTAGGCTGCCTTCAGTCAAAATACAGGATTTTTCACATGATGCCCTTACAACATGAGAAATAATCTCAAACTAAGATAATCAGGTGGCTTTCATGGACAGTAGGACAATTATAGTGCAAGTCACAGAGTCCCACTCAGTCCCATGTGTGGTTAACAACAACACACACATTTTATTATTTAACTAACCAAAATCTCTTCCAGACATTGACAATATAAGGTGAAGGACCTGAACATAAACATTGTAAAACCAGATAAACTAATGAATGTGTGCGTCTATTGCAGCTTGTCTGCTTACACATGGCAGAAACATCATTACTCAGCCCAGTCTCTTTCATAGGAAGTTTCATAGGAAGTCGTCAGATCTTAAACACGCAGAAGTTACAGTTAGAAGTTGTGATACGGGCATTTTCCCCTCTACTGTTTCCTGTTTCCTGCAGTGTTCATGTGATGTGTGAGTAATTGTGTAAACCTTCAGTGTTATAGCAGACCTACCTTCCACCATTTGGGTGTTGGGGGTGTAGTATAGAGGGAAGATCACTTTAGGGTGCAAATGGTACAAATCCAGTTACTCTGGAAATGCTGTTTGCATTGCATTTGTAACTTTAAGCTTTATAGGTGTAATTTCTAGGAAACTGTAATGAAAAATTTAAATCCAGTCCCCCAAATGCCAGCTAAGATAAACTATTGCTTTATCGTAGGAAAAAGTGACCTTTTCTCTCATGATAAAAATGTTCCAAATGATTAGTTTAAAATGCCCAGAGGACTATTTTTCATGCTGTTAAGTCATTATTAATGATCCCATGGCTCTGACCCGCTACTCTTAAACAACATCCACTTTTTTAAATGATCAATAATTTTATATTTACATAAAAAATAAAACAAAAAAACAAAGCAAACAAAAAAAAGCAAAAATAATAATAGTACTACAATAAAATAGGCCCATCACAAAAATGATAGACATATTAATTATCACAGCATACAGAAGCGAACTAAGAATACGGAACAAATGAAAACTTATATTTAATCCAGAAAACACGATGCACTCATCTACCTGGCCGTAAAACTGGAACGCTCGAGGACTTTGGTTGCAAAGTGTAGAAGGGTGTTAACAGGTGGTTACTTTTGGACATAAATAATGTTTGACCAGGCCTGTATAGCAGTAATTCTGGCTTTATACATCACATGTTGGTCAGTAATGAGTGAAGGAGATGGTAGGTTAAAGCACAATGCAGTATAGCCTTCATAACAGCAGTGAAGGCTACAAACAACAATGTTCATTGGCTTAGCTTGAAAGATAACAATGAGTCAATATCAAATAGACAAAGTAGAAAAACAACCTAAACCCGAACAATACAGACAACAACACTGTGAAGTGAATCTAAAAAGGATTTAATACTGATCGTTCCTAAAACACACACATCATCTCACATCTCATCCTGATACAGAGTGCAATCTGGTCTAATAATTTCCCTCTTGGATTATTTTCAATTTAATTTTATTTTCATTCATAAGCAGTTTAATCTTGCATTGTTTATTAAGAGTTGCATATGCCCAATGGGTCATATTAACACTTCTGAGCTTTATTTGATACTTTTACAAAATTATATGGGGGCAAGTATCAGATCTTGTCCTGAACAAAATGATGCAAAATGTCTCAGAAACTGTGAGCATCAAATATGACACATTTGGGTTCATTGGGTTTAAATGTATAAGCGGATGTGTTAGTTTTTAGCAGGTGAGGTTTAGATTGAACCATATTATTCCCCAGTCAGACACAAGTATTGCATTGATGTTTCTGCCACACCTTTCCACCTGTCAGTGCACTGCCAGGTTGATCAAGCAAACAGCAAGAAATATATGTTACTGTTCCCTGAGACCTCTGTCCAGGATCAATCCAACATTTGTCCCATAGGACCTCATAGGTCTTCATGCAGACCCTGGCCTTAGATAGAGAAAATATAATGGTACCTGGTAACTTTTGTTTTATTTTATTATCCTGGAATGAACAGAGTCCAGTGTTAATAAAAAAATTCCACCAAAGATCTTTACACCTTACTTAACCATGTTAAAGATGTAAAGCACCACCCTCTTGTAGGAAATAATAATGATTCCATAGTGGGGATGTTTTATGACATAAATCTTTTTTGCCCATCAACAGCTGAACCTTTTGCCCCACAGCTATGGAGTTTAATTAAAATATTTCCAAAGTGTAAATGGATGTTTCTACATCCCCAGCTGTATATAGTAGTAGCTTCACACCCGTGTTGTCACAATGGCCTGCTGAGGACCTTAAATCCTGCAGATTTTAAGTGGTTTGATCTGAAAAGTGTGAAATCTTCCAGTGAGTTTGCTTCCTTTGCAAGTTTTATTTGTAGAAATTTCCTCCCCATAAGGAAGTGTGATAGGAGGGAGTGCATTTTGGAAAGAAATGCAGGTGGGGATGCTAAAATATGCTGGCTAATTCATTTAGACTGGAGAGATTTTGCCTTGCAGAGAAACAAAGTGAGAACTCCACCTCCTCAGATTCTCTGTGATTTTATTCCTATGTGGAGAAAGTTTCCTGGGACCTTTTCTAAGGGCAGGGTCGATTTTAATGCCAAAATGTGAACATTGTACAAATAGGGATGGTAATAACTGAACTAGTATTTTGAGCCTGCCTTTTCTAAAATTTGAAAGAAGCATCTGCTTATAGAACAATGTTTACAGTAGATTGGCGTATAGTTACAGGGGACGTGACATTATGTGTGATAGATTAAGCTTGTGGTTCCAAGGACAGAGCAAAGAGGATAGACTTGTCTGGGTTCATGGTGTTGGTGACTGACACATACCTGTGAGAACATGTGCTATGACATGAGTGTACAATGCTTGTTTCTTGTAAATGATTTCTGGTTTGAATCCAAATCTTTCCATAACTAAACCTATTTCTATTCTTGCCTGTCAAAAACTTAATGCACCTCAATACAAAGCAATAATCTAGTATAGTATCAGGAGCCTCCTCATATTGTCAGATGCTCGGCTTTATTTTGTGAATTTTGTTTGAAGTACTTTACTAATTACAGTTTCTTTGCGTGTAACGGAAACCTTTGCATTCAGCTTCACACCTGGACAAATAAGTGAGTATGGTTGATGAGTGGGTCTTAATTTTTTTAAGTAAGATGGTAATGAATATGTTTCTTTGGTCCCGGTGGAAAGTTCTTTGCCCAATAGCAAAATTTATAGAGCCACTTTCAAAAGGTCCAACCTGGTCACAAAATGCCAAATAAAACTCTGGAGGTAGGCCATCTATAAAAGGGCTTTAAAGGTTGAACCTGTTAAAGGTTCAATTACACCCGTTTAAAGTCTCCATAGCCAATCCTCATCTCCAGGTACTCTGCAAGCTTCTATTTCAAAGCTCTGATCTTAGATCTCCTTCAAGTGCTGATTTCCAGTAAAGAAAACCTGGTTCACCCTCCCTTTCTGTTCACTCTTTTCTGAATTGGCATCTCAGTTTTCTTCCTTTCACTCTCAATCAGTGTGCGTTCAGCTTTTGACCCCAGCGGCATAAAAGAAAAAAGAAAAGGAAAAAAAAAGAGGAGAGATGCGCCTCATTAACTGATGAATCACGCTGGCTTTTCCAACTTATTGTCTCTCGCACCTTATCCATCCCTTCATCTTAAACTTGGAATAAATTAGAAGGATAATGATCACGCGTGTGCCATTAGTCACAAATGAAGTGGTTAATGTAGAAAAGAGGGAAGATAAGGCTGAGATCTGACGCTGATTCATAAACGGGCAGGCAGATTGTTGTAAAACGGCACACAGCCCGCGCAAATTGGGTGTTGACATTGTGTGGCAACATTATTACAAAATTAGCTGGTCTCCCCACCCCAACACACACACACACACACACATCTGATCATAACCTCTGGGAGAACGGCAGACAGACACATTATTGTGGCGATGCCATTCCTTTGAACAAATACTTCATGAGCCACTGATGCTGCCTTTATTTCCATGATGTATTTGCTTTTAATTCATACATTCAATTGTGACATTTTAAGCTATTTCTCTATTAAGAAAAATGGCATTACTAGCTTAATGACAGTCCTGAATAAATAGAGAGTGGATGGGGATAGGGTCTTGATAAGGAAATCCAGTGTTTGTTCAAGTTGAGGCTACTGCTGGCTCAGGAATGGCTTTTGTTCTCAGGTGAAGCTTGGCTTGTATCCTGTGTTTAGTCATGCCCTTACAACTTAATACTCCTAATATTTGATAGTATGTGTAAATTGAGCCAAAATGGGATTTTCAGAGGAGACTCTTTTAGGTAGACTTGGAAAGAAGAATGAGGAAGATAACCTAATTTACTGCAGAGGACAATTATCATGGAAAAAAGCAAGGCGAGTGACACATCCTAGGCCGAGGTAGCATCAGTCCTCTCTGAAGAAGACAAACTGGTAGATTGAAGGTCTCTTGAATCCAGGCTGTTGCTGGGGGTAGGGGAGCTCTTGTAATTTGCAGAACTGAATCCATGGAGCGGGCATAAGGGAATAAGTTGGAAAGAGAAGAAGACAGAGAACAAACCTGGCAGGCACGTTGAGGCCATGCCAGTCCTGCCTGCGCCACGCGGTGTGGCAGGGGGGCAGTGCCAGGAAATGTGGCAAGAGGAGGAAAGATCAAACAACAAGGGCTGCAGATCTCCACCAATCTGCTCTGTATTAATGTCAGAGCCAAGGAGCAGCTGAACCAGACGTGATCCACAATGTGTGACAGGGATGTATGTGCGTGCATGCCTGTGTGTCTATATGACCACTCACAGCAAACTGGATGCAGTTCATAATGGCCTGGCGGTAGGAGAGAAAGCTCAAAACTGAGAGTGTGGAACTATTTTTCCAACTTATCTCCACACAAACTTGAGGATGGGGAGTTTGCTCTCAGATTGCATTTTTTTAAACTTATTTTCTGCTACGACTCAAATACAAATCAGCATAGAAGTTCTTTGCATTCGCCTCTCGATGTCAGACGCACTGTAGCTGATGATGGAGTGGTGAGAACCTGGTGCCTGCACTGACACGCCTCTCAGCTCCAGTGGGCTGCACACCCGGGCATGCATCCTGCTCCAAAAACTTGTTCTGTATAGCCGCAATAAAGCAAGCAGACGGCAAATGAGCTCAGCGCTGCCATCGCTCCCTCCCAGACAGATGGCAAAATTAGACAATATGCTTTCCAAAATTACACTGAAATCACGTGGCTGCGTGTCTGTCTGCGCGGCTGCATGTCTGTCCACTCTCCCACCCACCCGTTCGTCCCGCATGGCGTGGCACCGCACCCGTCTCTGCTTGGGTGTGGTGTCTGAGCGATGGGCGACGCGGCGTTGTTGGAGATGAGGAGGAAGCTGGAGCCAGCCTCATTGCTGTTGATTGATATCTGAGCGCTGCAACGGGATGTAGGGCCAGCAGGAGCATCAGCGGACTAGATGAGGAGGGGGTGTTACATGGGCAGTGGGGATTGTTGAGGGTGGGGTGGTTAGGGAATGAGCCCGTTCTATGACAATACATGATGAACAGCCTGCTATTTGGAGTGCATCTGCAGGAGCCAGTTTGTAGCGCAGAGTCCTTAGAGATATGTGGGAGGAGAGCAAATGTTTGAGGAGCAGACTCTGCAACTGCTGAATCTCCCAGCGCTCTGTGTATTTTTGGAGTGACACGGAGCATCTTATGACAATATTAGCCTCTATGCCTCCTCGTGTTTTTGAATAGATATGTGAACCAGAGGTTGATAATGCTATCTTCCCGATACGCGAGTCTCTGCAGCAGTGAGAGGTTCACTGTTTCAGAGGAATCTCTTTGGAAAATCTTATCTGAGGGAAATTCCGTTATTCCTCTGCTATTTGCAATATAAGATAGCATTGCAGAAGTTGGCAGCTTGACTATTTTGTCATGTGAATAATTTAGCAGAGAACACTCTCTCTACCGTTCTGTAACAGCAGAGCACTTTTTGCTTGAATGTAAATATATTAAAGACTTCTTTTATCGTCAATTATTTATGAAGAAGTAGATGATAAACCAAAGACATAAAGTACAATACAGTGATTCAAATGATCTTTTGAAAGTTTGAAACTCACCAAATGTTCATCTGCACTGATTAAAGTATCAATTTAAAGTGAAAAACATGATCTAATTAGCTACATATACGTAAACATAGCCATTACTGGGATGAAAGTGGAGCTGCAGATGGCAGGATAGTCGGATTCTGGACTGAGTCGTGCATACGGTAGCCAGGCAAAGTGAATAAATATGAGGAAGTTGCCCACTGGTTGAAAGAGTTGGGACTTTCTGAAGAGACTAATGGTATATATATTCAGTGGAACGATCACAACCACAGACTGCTCATTGCTGGCTTTGATTGGCCTCCCGCTCTGTCGCTTGGGAGAAACCTCGGTCCCCTCAGTGACGGCTCTGTCTCAGACTTTGTGCTCTGGTTCAAGCAATTACGCCCAGCTACATGTTTTCATATGGGAAATAGATGAGGGAGGGGAGGGTGCTGTTGGATGGAAAGAAGGGGTGCCATGTGAAGAAGTCATTTTGGCGCTGCATTCTTCAGTTCCGGTCATGCTCTGTACCGACGCAAATTAAAACCTCCCCGGTAGCCTATGTAAATATGCTGCCTACTGCGCTGCGCTTTAATGAGCCATGATATGAAAGACATCTAAAACCAATGGAAAATAACTGGCCACTTAAAGGTGGGGAGCGTCTGATAGGTGACAGGTACAGCCACATTTAAGACAGTGTTGGGAGGTGGGGGAGAGCTGGTGTTGGGTTTGCAGGATGATGGGGGCAGACCAGTTCTGGCATTCAGAACTAATCTGGAGCTGTGAGCTGCAAGCCAGGGGAGAATAACCAGCCTTTAGCCTCAGGCGTTTCTCTAAATTCTGGGTGGTGGAAGGAGAGAAGGGGGGAGCATGCGGAGAATGTGGGTACCTGGTGTGCGCTTCACTTTTTTAACGGGATAGGATGTTGTTAGGAAGTGAATAGAGACAGTTACTATGTCTTCTGCCTTGAGACACAGCTCATTGTCACCAACTTAAAAAATGTACATAATTTCCCCTGTGCATACACTGACAGACACACTCAGCCCTCAATCCTCTAATAACCTGTCTTTTAAACACCTTACAAGGATTACCTATCTGCAAATCTGCTTTGCATGCAGAATGTAGTGGAGAAATGGAAATGAGCAACTGTTCAAGATGGTGGCCACCAAAAAGGAAAACCACATCTGCACAAAACGATTAATCCGAAACATTCAGAGGAATCTCAAGTCATTTACAATATCACAGAATCCATAATCAAGATTCACCGCCAGAGCTCGGGTCTGAGGCACAGAGTCAATGCCCAGTTCAATAAGGGCTGATGGAATTTATAATTTCATGACAGATGCATGCATTCACATGGGAATGCTGGGCCATCTTAACATTCACCGGTGAGGAAAAAAATACAACAACTTACCCTAGAAAGGAACTACACACCCAATTTTTAACAAGCAACAGGAGGGCGAAGCAAATGAAATATGGGAAATGTTTGTTCACTGATAGCAGAGACTTCATAAATTGCAAATTATAGTACTGGAGCACTGCTCGTAATAGTAACATAACTAGTTAGCTATTTAGAAACACGGATGTAAATATGCATCTGTAATTGGTCAAATCCCTGTGTATTCACAGCACTAATTAGGATCATGTTTATTGTAAAGATTATAGGCTTATTTGTTCTAACAGGCGATGTACCAAGAAGACACATTAGAGACGAACCACTGTGGTCCTGGACTCACATTGGGAGGGGACCAATTTAACGTGAGGCAACTTGAACGCAATGCATTTTAAAATGTGAAAATGGGGTAAACAGATATGTAGATTTAAAAAAAAAATATCTGTGGCATGAATTGTTGGTTTGAACCTTGCCAAGCCATGCTAAATCCGGTCTTTAAAGCTACACAGCAAGCTATAAAGGTAGGAGCTGGCTGATAGGCTGGTGAGATCCATTGTTGTTGGGCCATCTGACAGTCTAACTCGTGAGGAAGGGGGAAACAGAGGAACAGATCAGTGGGGTGCCTTATGAATTTAGACTAAGTTGAGATTCAACATTCGGCCAAAACACACTCTCTACTGTGAACTGTCAGCAAATGCAAACCAAACCCAACAACAACAGTGCTGGTGAAAAAAAGCCAAACATTTTGCCAGGGCTTCTTTGTAATCTGTCATGGGGATTTACACGGGTACCGCTCTGAGAACATGGACTAATGAAAGCAAGAATATAGCATTAAAGGTGCCGTAATCACTATTTTTGTATTCACAATACAGATGGACCGTGTGTTTTGTGAAGGTTGCTGCTTAAAATGCTAAAACTTCAGAGACAAATTACCCAACATTACCCAGCTTTACAGAGATGCTTTACAGCCTCGTTGAGCCTGTTTTAGTTTGCAGCCTGTAAATGTAGAATCTGCTTCATCTGCACTGCTCACATGAACTGAACTGCTGATAAACTCATCGGATGCTAACAGCAAAACTGACATACAGTAATGTAAACACTCAGCTATTTTCTCCAGTGGCTAACAAGCCAGTAAAATCCTCAAATGTTGTACGTAATGTTCAAAAACATAGTAGGGAATTAACTGGTCAATGCAGTGGTAATTTTTGTTGCTAATAACAGAGGTATTTTACTGTAGATTACTTCTGTTGTGAGAGCTAATATTCATCATAAAATGGTGAATGGCTACAAGGCTAATTTGTCTTTTGTGCTTTGTTGGAGCACGTAAGAGAGACCATATTACGCCTATTTTAGGATTGCTTCACTGGCTCCCTGTACATGGTAAAATTCATTTTACGGTTCTTTTATTTGTTTGTAGGACCTTATGTGGTCTGGCATCTCTATACCTCTCTGCCCAGTGCCTCAGATCAGCTGATCAGCACCCCCCTGGATATATGGAGGGTCAGGTGGAAGCTCAGAGGGGAATGAGCCTTTGTGTTTCCTGCTCCTAAATTATGGTATTCGTTGCCACTACAGGTTAGAGAAGCCTCATCGCTGTCCTGTTTTATGACCTGGCCTTTGATCCAGTTTGAACTGTGCTTTTAATTTTTTGATGTTTTTTGTTTTATTGTGTTTTCTTGGATCATTTTACAGATATTTTTCTCATTTCATGCTCCGCTTTATGTTATCTTTCATATGCATTACTTCTATGTTCAGCACTGGCGTTGTGTTCACGTGTTTTATAAATAAAGTTGAGCTGAATTATATGCCCTGCATGGACTGGCGACCTGTCCAGGGTGTACCCCGCCTCTCGCCCATGACAGCTGGGATAGGCTCCAGCCCCCCCGCGACCCTGCTCTGGGATTAAGCGGTAGAAAATGGATGGATGGATGGCTGAATTATATGCATGTAGCCAATAAACAGTAAATAAATTAGCACTTTTAGCAGCAAAACATGAAATCTTCTTTACTTTTCAAAAAAGATCTTTGAATTTGATCAAATGCTTTAAGGACTACTGGCAATTTGTCAGTGCCAGCCACGAAAAAGACCAAACACAAATCTGAGCTAAAATAGATGATAAATCTATGTTTTAATATCTCATTTCACAAGTTGATGCAGTAACATCCAGCAAGTCGTTACAGTTAAGTGAAGCTTAATGAACATAAAGAGTTTAATGCAGTGTTAAAAATAAAACAAAAGAGATCAGTTTCATAATAACCTCTCTCCCATGAGTACACTGATTTTTTTTTACATGTATAGCTGGTACACATCGCTGGACCAGGCTGGTTCTACTGTGCTTGCCTCAGGTAGCAGAGCAGCTTTACAAAGAGCCATCTATCGCCGTGGCAACTTTGTGTGACCTTGTGGGACTGAATAACACTGTAAAATTGATTCAGCTTGTGTAATAAAAGAGCACACATTATCAGCATTCTAATTATAATTAATACAAGCAGCAGCGGCAGACCCATTATTTACGATGGAGGTCCATGGTAAGCAAACACAATAATAATCTGCTCCATATTTTTATTGATATGTTGATGAATGGCTCTGTTTCACACAAAACACCAATGGAATGTCGCAGGCCCCGATCAAAACGAGTGCTGATTATTTCATTGTCGGTTTTCTTCACCCCCCCAGCTTAATTCCCGCCCTGCCTTTCCTCCAGCCTCTCCTCTTCAGGCTTTCATTAGCTCTTTGTTTGTATCACCTTAAGTCCCTGACTCCAAACCTCATTACAGAGAGCTGGGTCAGGTGATAGAGACAACTAACCTCCAGGAGGTGAATTACTATCAGAAATGTCCGACAGCAACATCGCACAGGAGTCTTTGAGTTTTGCAAAGAGAAACCCAGTGCATTGTCTGCAAAGAGACCCGAGTCTGAAGGTTTCTAAAGGAGACACATTTAAGAAAATCTTCAATGTTGGTTGTTTTAAATTTCTTGGCTCTGATTTCAATACAAGAGATCAAGCCATTGTTAAGTTCAGGCCTTTTCGAACTATACTATTAAAACTTCTTCCAAAAGGCCTATTTATGAAATTTTGACTTATGACTTTATTTAAAAAAAAAACAAAAACAACAAAACAATGTTTTTGTCCACTGCCAGTACAATACCAATTTATTTATCTTTTCATTTGATTGGTTCTTGATTTAATCTTGCCCCCCTAAAAGCACCACAGGGTTCCATTGGTGGAAAAACACTTTTATATAAGGTTAAAATCCCCCTTTTCTGACTGGATTATTCACAGTGACAGAATGCAGGCTGCTGGCAGAGAATCAGAGAATACTTCTATATTAAACAGTGTCTGAATATTCTCTATCCTCTGAATATCTGCTTTACTGAACACAAAAGACCCCACTGCCTCACAGTCAAAGTGTGTAAAATAAAAAGACAGCAACCTTCATATCTAGGTTAGCCTTTATAATTAGGTGTCTATGTAGCTTATGCCATTTCCCCTGTTTGATAATTGTAGTCCATCCTTCCTAATTTTGCAGAGAATCAGGGGGAAAATGCTTATTTGTGCCTATCTTGCCTATTAATTCTCCTCACAAATCCTTGATTATTTTCCAATCCTTTCCTCTGATATCTCTGGCTCTGTTTGCCTGTTTCGCTCACTCCTCCACCGAGCAGTCTGCCTTCCTTCTCAATCGCCTGTTTTGTTTCCCATTTTAATGAACAGTTGGATTCTTTTATTTCTCTACAAGTGCTGGATTTGCCTTATCACCCCCCGTCCCTTTGAGGGTTGCCAATTGGTTTTATCCATGGATGTATCATTTCTTAGGCTTCCTCTTTTTTTCTCCACAAAGAGAAAGAACCACTCCGTCAACAAGCCTCTCCGGAGCCAGAGATTAAAAACCTCAACATCACCTACCTTCCAGCGCTACTCCCAACTGGTTTGTGTAAAACTCAATTAAACTTGTCCCCACTGAATTCCACATTACAGTACATTAAAAGGAAATTCTTCAAGCGTGATGACAAAGCTCAAACCTAGCTTCAGAGCTGCTATTTAGGAGCTTTCTTAAACGTTGTAGTCTTTGGGGTTTTAGCCTCCTGTTGGCGCAAAAGACGCTAAACACAAAGACAAAGAAAAGGTTTCTTTTGACTCGAGAGAAAAACAAACTTTTTGATTTGTTTATTTACAGAAGCAGCTGAAAGTCACAGCTTCCGCTTGATGCACTGCATATAAACAAGTTAGTCTCTGAATTAGGTGAAAGGCTGCTTTTGATGATGCTTTCACAAGAACATATGACATAATAATATCTCCAAATGCTGCGACAATAGCTACCTTTATAAAGTACTGATTAATATCTTATTGATGGCGGTGGTGGGGAGGCTTTTCAGAGCCCTCTGTGTTAATAAAGATGATTCCACCGCCTTCGTGCAATCTGTCTGGGTGAAAGGCAGTGTTCAGTGGAGCGTTGCACTGATGCAGAGAAACATCAGGTTGATGTGTACGTTTACTGCATTCACGTGATTATGTGCTTACATCTACATGATAGTAAACCTGAGATTCAAGCACAGGAAGCAAGGGTTTAATATGTCCCTTTATGAGAAGCTACAGCTCTTTTGTAGTTTGTAGCGTCTTGCTGAGTGAGAAAACAAGTGCGGCATGAGTGTGGAGGGTCTCCTACAAAGCAAGAGCAGGAAGGAGGAAGGGAGGCTTGGCTTGGCTTCAGCCAGGTCTGCTTCACAAGGGAAGAATCTGGAGATCTGCTCCTCTTTCCCTCCCGTCTACTCTGTCTCTTGTTCTCTCCCGTACAGACACCCCTCTGCTCATGCCCGAGAATATGAAGGCAGCTTTGAACCCTCTTGCTGTTCTTCAGCTCTGTAGCATGCTCACCCCTCGGGTGACCAAAGGTGTTTTCGTGCTGAGATTAGTGGTTGAGGTGCAGTCTGTGTTTTGGGCCAAACATGCCCATCTTTTGACACAAGGGCAGACTCTGACTCGGACTGGGCAACGGACCAAGATCACTCCCTCTTGTCTCCTCTGCTTCCTCCTCAGTGCAGCACATGACATGTGTCAGTGCTACAGATCTGCACTGGACGATACGGGCAGTTCAAGGTCAGGGCAAATCCACGCAGAGGCAGAAAACGGCAGGGGGAAAACCTCATGGATCCTCTTCTTTTTCATCATTTTCAGAATGTTTAAAAAGTTAATTTCTTCTTAAATACTTTGCATATTTCACGCTGCTTTAAGCTATGAGCTCTATAATGTGAAATCTCCATTAGCCAAAGTTGGGGTGCGACAGTAATGCAACGGATATGTCCATTTTCTTGTTCTGGAAAGAAAGAAGTTTTTCAGGGATTTAAAATCCATGTAATATTCATATTTTCTATTTCAGAGCACAATAGTCGGCGAGGAACTAAAGTGATTATACATAGCCAGAGTCCAACTCTAGGGCTGTTATCTATTATGGTTTAATAAATCAACAGTGAGAGAGCACGGTACAAAATATTCTTTAACCACATTTCAGACATTTCTTCAACCAGATATGTTGGAGGAGATTAAAGAGGAGACAACAAATACATATAAATTATTCCTTCACATGAACCTTTATGGGAAGATAAACCAGGAAGCCTGTAAATCTTGTATTTTGAGTTATCACACATCGGCGTCATGAGGCGGGTCCAGTCATAAAACTTCAATGAACTCCAAGTTTCACCAATGACCAAATAGTATTTCAGCGCAAATGCATTTCTGAGGCAAGGTGAACCCGAAACAGCGAGGTAAACGGGGCCACTGTGTAATTATTTGGTGCCTACGACGTCTTACATTCGTGATTTGTGAGGATGGCGAGCAGAAAATCTGTTTACTATGAAACTTGTGCCTTACTCACTTCTGTCGGATGGAGCCTTTGAATAATTCATAGTGAGTGCCATAGGCATATGCAGTGGAAGAGTGTTAGAATATCACACCAAAGATGGCATCCTCCATTATGTGCGTTGTGCCCGGCGTGCCCACAGTCTTCACATAATGTAATTGGATAAAAGTGAGATGCGGCATATTGAGAAGCTACATAAGGCAGCGATATTCTTCGGAGTCTCTGAAATGTGCTAATTGACTCAAAAAGCAGCTACAGGAGAAGGACTGCATGGCTTATTGTCTTCATATATTTATCTCCAACACCTCATTACTTTTTCATGCAGTTACAAGAAATAAGTGGAATAAATTTACTTACTACAGCTTGTGTTCAAAAAGCATGACCTCTCCCAAATAGAACAAGGGGGGAGGGAGGAGGTGGGGTGGGGGTGTATCAGAAGTCTTAATTTAGAATGTCATTATGCTGTTTTGGTCCAGCAGAGATGTTTTTTTGCTGTCACTTTACTTTTGTTGACAACTTGTCTCATCAGGATGTTACTGACTGAAACGCTGTGACGCGAGTCCTCCATTTCAGAATCGCCAAGTCTTTCATGTAGAGACAATGTCTCCGCTGACAACATTCCTATTGACAAGTAAAGCCCCCGAGATTAGACGTGGGGGTCTAATTAGTATCGCTCTCCACTATCATATTTAGGAGAGGAAGGTGTGCATGACAAATCCAGGTGAAAAGCAGTATTCAGATCATTTACTCCACCAAGAGTACAAGTACTACATCCTAGAGATGCTTATTTACAAGAGGCAGTGCTGCAAATGGGTTACAATGAAAGAAATACAGCTTTTAAAACTAATTAATCAACATTTCTAAACTAATTAGTATCCGTTAAAGATAAATGGGTGAGTGTTGTTAACTATATAGTATACAAAATAGCTGCTTATGCTATAACAAAATTACTTGCATCAATCCAATTTTTTCTGAGATGATTTAGTTTATATTTGTTTTCTTTTAACCTATTTTATACAGAGCTGCAACTCTTACCATCATAAAAAAGTTAATCAAATGGTTCATATCAAAACAAATAGAATTTACATTGACATAAATAAACATATTTCTGCTCTAAAGATTGTATGTACTAAGCAAAAAGCAATAATTTATAAGATACTTTTTTCCTTTAACCTTGCTTTAGGAGTTCTTGCAGCGTGGTTTAACAAATCATCTGGCCAGGATATCTTTTCAGCAGATAATTACTGCGTGATTGTTGATTTGTTTTGATGTTGGCTAATGCTGTTAGCAAGCAAAAATATCTTTACAAGTTTCCATGTAAAGCTTATGAATTCTATTAAAATCTGATATGACCTAATTAGAACAAACTTTGCTTTTTCTCTTTAAACTCCAGAAAATAAATCTCTCTGCAGAGCCTTAAAGGTTCCTTAAAGAAACTCAAATTTATCAGCTTAATCATATATCAAAAGTAAGCAGCATTCCAATGCACACATTTTATTATAATTTGATTTGCAGTGAAAAAAATGAGATGTTTGTCCATAACACATATATGATTTTTATTCAATCTGTTGCAGGTTCCAGTGATTGATAGAGGATGATATCACACAGGCACTTCCATTAATTCAAGTAAGAAGCTTAAACATGACACATTTACTCTCAACTGCCTTTTGTTTTCAATCAATCAATGCTATTACAGCGATGAAACAAGGTAGACTGATGTAACGCTGTAGCCTTAATGAAATCTAAACTAACCTATTAAATGTAGGAGTCCCATCAAAGGAAATGCAGCAAGTTCTTCTAAAGTTGTCTTACAGTTATTGCTTAGTTTACTCTGTTTTGTATGCAAAGTTAACACTTTAAAGTTGGGTTTTATTAGGGAAAAACAAAATCAACATATAAGTCCCTCAAATCTGTCCCAAAGAGAAGCATTTGAATGGATGCTTTTAGATTCATCTCACCATACAAGCCAGCCCTGAAGCGAGGGAGCGATGATGGATGTGGTGGTCTTGCAACTGTAGAAAGGAGTCGGTGGGTAGGCTTGCTTAATTCTTGACATGAAATATTACCTGCGGCACTCAACAGAGCAGACCTGCTTGGATGGCGACACAGATAGCATCCATCCCTTCAGTATAAGAAACAAACAAACAAACAAAAGCTCCAAGACCCCTGACCCGACAAAGGAAGTACAACTGATAAGTTAGTAGCAATTTCTTCCTCTTCTCCTGCTCCTCTCGCTTTTCTTTGAAAAGCATTTCTCTGCCTTTGGCCCCAGTTTCACCTTGCTACGCCTGTGCCCTTCTATTAAAGGTGGTAATGGCTGCCAACTTCCCTCAGGCCTTCTTTTTAATATTTGTCACTCATGAAAGAAAGCGAGAGGGGGGAGGGATTGGGAGATGATAAATCTTACTTTTGCCAGCTAAGGGCTTCTATCTCCCAAACAGAATAAAATCCAGTCCAAAACACTGCTGTGCGCATTAGGAAGCTGTGGGTTTAAGCCTTGTCCGCCATGATCAAACCAGGATTTATGAAGCATCATAACTCCCGACAACATCCAGCGGCTTATTAATTTTATATATTTCTGTCCATTCCCTGATATTCCCAGCCTTGACAGTCACTCAAGATAAGCCAAAAGCGTTCTGACAGGATGGAGTGTGTATATATTTTTCACTGTTCTGCCGCTCCCCTTCAGTAGAATCGCTTTCGTAGAAACCTTGAGGCTGCTGTGTGTGATTTGTCTCTGCTCTTTGTCTTCACTTGCATCCTTCCCATTTGTAAGGGTCCTTAAATCAGCCTTGCACTCTGCTGAGCCATGAGAACAGGCTAGACACAGACAGGGAGGGAAGCAAGTACAGAGGATGCATGTGTGTGTGTGTGTTCATGTATGTCTCAATGTAAGTTTATGCACAGCAACACAAGGAGGAAGGAGGGAGAGGAGGAGGAGTAAGAAGAGGAGGTGATTGGCTCCACCAGAGTATCGCACATGTGGTTGAATTTTAATCAAAACACTCACTAATCACCATTTACAGGCGGTCTATATAAAGGCCTGTTCTCCGATACGAGGGGGCAACATGCTGATAGGGTTTAATTTAACTAGAGTCTAGGTCGGAGGCTTGATTTAATGTGGCCCACAGGAAAACTGAGCAGGAGGAAGAGAGACAGAAATGGTAGCTCTTTATGCAATGATCACATAAGTTCACATCAATAAAGCCTGAACCCATTACCAGAAACACTACATGAAAGAGGAGGGGCCTCGAGAGAGTGCAGGCGGCTCCTCAGCAGACTGTAACGACAGAACCTGCTTTCTTTCTGTCCTCGCTGCCGCTTCACTCTTCTGAAAAAGTGATGCAGGAGCAGCACAACAGGATCCTGACAGGCCAAGTCAAGATAACTCCTGTACCCTCCTGAACCCTGATTTGGACTTAATTTCCTCCCGACGTGTCCTGAATTTAGAAATCAGATTCTCTTTTGCTTTGTTGAACAGAAAATATTTTAGGTTATATCATGTTAATAAAGCTAAGTCACCAAGATTTCCTTGAAATATTCAGGTCTTTTTCTTATTCACTCATCCTGGCAGGTCTTGGCACTTTTATCTCTGTACTGTCACCAACTGCTTGCTTAAAGTAAATGTCTAATTTATAACAGCATCATATAGTCTTTACGTAACATATAACCTGCCCTGAGCACACATTTGTCATTTATGCTGTGATTTCCTTGGACTGAAAGGGATGCTACATTCACACAGCTCACACCACAAAGAGGCGTGTGAAACAAACTTTCTTTTTAATTAAGAGCTTCCATAAAGTCTAAGGACAGTCTGAACCTTTTTGGCTTTGCACCTGTTATATCCCTCCTCCTATTACTCTCCTGCTTGCACTCTTGACCACTGAGCTAACTAGCCACAGCGGCTATCACACTAAGACCCTATAGGATGCACTAGCCAGGTACAGCCCCACTGACTGGAGCACACAGCGCTAAGGAGGCAAGCAGGATGTAATCTCCAGGAGCTGTTGATACAGGGAAACACACAGGGTTTGGGTCAAAAGGATTAAAATGGTGGAGGTGCTGGTTGTATGAAGGAGAGGGGATGGGAAATATAGGTGGGAGCAGCGGGCGAGCCACCCCATAACAGAGAGGAGTGGAGAGATTACAGGGAAAATGGCGTAAGGGGGATTCCTGTGAGGAGAAGGGAAGCAGTGACTCCAAATGGCATTGGAACACAGCATTAGTAGCTGCTATTCAACAGTATGCAGGCTTAGTGAGCTCAGGGCAACAGGAGAGGTGGCCATGTTGATGCTGGCTTTCTATACTGTAGGAGACAGGTGTGAGGAAGACAGGAGAATGGCAAAAAATGAGCGGAAAACTTTACAGTTACTAAGAAAAGACTGTCTGGTGTGCCTCTGTCATCCCTCTGTCACTGTGACTGTGTAAATATTTTTAACACCATGAGGAAAAAGTCCAAATCTTTAAAACAAAGAGGGCTGACAATGCTGGGCGATATTGCACAAGGCGACTTTGACTGAGCTCTTCATGTCTACGCAAACTGCACAAGGTTTGTTCCATCAACAAAACATGTCAATCACCTTGCTGTGAAAGAAAAGGGAAAGATATGAGGCTGAAACCTATCTCGCTCAGACCCAAATACTGTACTCAGCCCACATTTCACAGTGTGTGGGGGAGAGGGGGGTTCAGAAAATCTTACATCAGTTTTTTCTCCTTTTTTTTTTTTCAATCCGACTATCCAAGGGCTCGGATTCCAGTTACATCTCACATTGAATAGACTTGTGTTTCCAGCAGTCTAGCCCTCTTCTAGTATGCTGGCTAGTGGAGCGATGACAGATTGGTTTCCACTCACTGCACGAGGGAGCACAATGGAGTGGCTTTGACAGAGTTAAGAGAAACAGTGCATCAATGCCCCCCCCCCTGTCCACCCCACCCCATCTCTCTTTTTCCTCATATATACACACAGACACACGTTTTTTCCTCGTCTCCCTCTCTCCTTCGCTTCGTTCCCTTTCTCCCTCTCTTTCTTCCCTGGGGCTTAGAGAATGGATGGCCCTGTCTGACCTGGACGACACTGATGTCTAGTCCTCTACACTACTGTACCTACAGCACGCCTGTCTGCTCGTCTCTTTCTCTCACACACATACGCTCGCAAAGAACAGAAGCACCCATCTCTGTCACCCAGCGCCGACAGGCAGAGGTCAGCAGAGCTCAGCCACTAAAACAACCCGGAGGAGATTGGGTTTGGATTGTCATCAGTAAATTTTACACTCAGCAGGGGACGAGGCTGCAGAGCGGCTTTAATATGTAAAGATGATTTAATAAAGTTAAAGTGATGTATCACAAGAAAAAGTTACTAAAAGGACTTGTGATTGCATATGATCGGAGTGCTATCATACATTTTCATCATCTAAGAGGCTGACTCTTCACATTTGATGCCTGTTGCCACTGCAGAAATGCAGTCATAGCATCATATGTGATAGTGTTGTTTAAGCACTTAGATGGAAAGTCAGAAATTATGTGGAAGATGCATGTAGTAGACCAAAGTTTGCATCCAAGTCTGATTTTTTTGCTAATCTAAACAGTGCTGGCATCATGTACGGATGAATGTTGCTATCATTATATTTATATCTATATCTATTTATAGCTAACTTCATCAGTCCAGTTACTGGAAAATAATGGTCTAAGAACTACTATTGTAGGTACACAGTAGCCTGCAACCATTATGCAACCTGTCTCTTCTCTAGGCTCTCTCCAGCCACTAAAAGTCAGTTTAAAGTTGACTCTTCTCTGTCCTTTTCTCGCTGTCTTGTCCTCTCTTCCTCCAATCTGTGTAGCTTTTCTTTGATGATGCAATGGTTCGTGCTAGATAAGGTCACTGTGATGATATCCTGATGGCAGTAATAAGGTAAAACACAGCTGTATGATGACCAGACCAAGAAAAAAAGTTAACTGTTTCTCATTTTAAGTAGACTGCAGGTCAAAAACCGCTCCACGAATGTTTACAATGAATGTAGCGTAGAGTATTAAGGTCAGAGAAAGGCAATGGGGAAGAATTAGTATCCACACCTACAGTTAAAACCTAGATTATGCAATGAAAACAACCTCAAAAACTTCATTTTTTAACCTAAAAACTGGAGCTCTAAACTATGCCAGTATTAAGTATGTATGTTCTTAAGTATGTCCAAAAGATTTGAATAGATTGTTCCCAAGTTTACCAAGTACAGCATCTCCATAATGCTGCTATCACACCTGCACAGCTCATTGCTGATCCTGCCTCGTGCATCACAGCGTCCTTACCCATGTCATTGGACTTTTCGAGGGCTCGAATTGCTAAGATTCCTTGACCAGATGCTGTGATAAAACAACCCACAGATAAGATACTCTTACTAAAGGTGGTGTGCAGTTGTGTTCCTCTGTGTGCTGCAATGTGAAAAGAAAAACTGTGATATCACCCTGATATGGGGCTCTAAATACTATCGGCCATGTGCTTTTTTTTCTCCCACGCAGGTGGATGTACAATCAATAAAATGGATTAGCTGCAAAGGTATGTATAAAGGTTATCGCCTAGCTTTCTGGTGTGAACACAGCAGCGACCCTACAAAACAATTTTGTAATATCTTGAACTATTTCCTCAGAGAAAATCTGATTATGGTTTGCCCAGCCTAAAAATTGATTTGCAGGGTGTACATTATCAAAGGAAAAATGGCTGCTGCAATGCCGGGTCCCATAGCTTGAATGGATTTTTTTATTTTTAGCTCTATTCCCTACACTCACAGTATCACCGTTACAGTCAGTGTCGTTTGCTCTTCTTTCACGAAGGCATCAGTGTTTTTCTTTGGCTGTCATGTCCTTCCCCTTCTCTGTGGTCTTCTTTTCTTAGTATGATTACCTGCTCTCTCTCTTTCTCGGTACATCAGTTTTACTTGTTTAGCTCCTCTCACTGCAGTCCTGCATCAACCCTCAGAGGGACTTTAACCATGCGGTTTTCCATCACACTGACTGACGATCTAAAAACCCTCCACCTCAGTGATTCCTCTAAGTCTGTCCCTCCATCTTTCTCTCTCTTACATACAAACACACACACGCACACACACACACACATGTGCACACAGTGACCCTCCTTAAATCTGATGAAATAGATCTCTTCCAAAAAAAGCCAAAGAAAAAAAGCAGTGGATGTGCAGAAAGGCCCCTCTCTCCAGCTCTCTGCTTTTGTCTCTGATTATCCCTGCACATACACACACACACACTTCATCTCAACCTGCTCCTGAATCTTATATTCATGTGTGTGTGTGTTTGTGTGTGTGTGACTCTGACCAATGGCATCCAACAGCAGAGCTTTATCCTGAAGTACACTGACAATGCTTTTCACACCTACTTACCACAGCAGAGATGGGGGCGGTGGGCTGGATCATGCCCAGGCCTAAAAGCAGGCTAAGGGCTTTTAGATGAAACACACACACACACACACACACACACACACACACTGAATAGTCTCTTTAATTACTGATTCAAGATCCTGCAGTAGATTAAAAAGAAGTCGCAGAGGCTTATTTTTTCATATCCGCAGAATTTTTCAATGAATATAAAATGGTCATTGATTATGCTGTTAAGGGAGGAAAGTTAAGACGGGAAATATAAAGTACATATAATCACATTAACTTGCAGTGATTACTGTAATAAAACAAGATCTTTTTCTTTCTTTTTCCCAGTAGTTTGAACACATGCAGTACTTGGGAAGAAGCTCTTTATAACATCCACTTATCCAGCTCTGTGTGCAAAGAGATGTGGAACTTATAAAGATAAAACTTATGACGGTAGGCTTAAGGGGAGATGGATGGAAAAAAAGCCAGAACACAGCCAACTGCAAGTGTCTTCCCTTCCAGTGACATAATCAGCCCTCCTGACTGATCAATACCGAAACATTTCCTCTCATTGATTATACAATTATAGAGAAGTTAAATCTGTGTCATGCCCTCGTAGAAGTGTTGTAGCCAGTGGCAGAGACTCCAAGTAGACAAGAAACCTCTGCTTCAAACACATTTTTTCCTTCTTTATTTTTTGTTGTAAATATGGTGCTCAAAGTGAGCTCAACATAGTGCAGGTACTTCACTCAGATGATTATAATGCCATGAGGGTGCAATACATAACTCTTATTAGCCACACTGGAGCACAATGGTATCATAATTACTGGTTGCAGCAGGATTGAACGCTGCCCTGACATGGAAAAGTGGGCCTACTTAAGCTCTACAAGGCATTTAAATATGCAGAGTGAATGGCACAACCCAAACCCTCCTGCTCTAAGGACAGCCCACGCTCATTAGCCCGACACCCTCCGTGGCACTGATACAAGGACGACTGGATATGCTCTACAGCAGGCACACAAGACACAAATCCCAGGCAAATACCCCCCCCCCCCCTCTCACCCTCACAAAAAAAGTACAGAGAGCAGATCAGCAAAATGCCACCCCCCCTCCCCAAAAATGATCTTGTCCCTCATCAGTGTCCATCACGTCTTAAACACTTTCTCCCTGCATTGTGGTTTTTGTCTCAAAGGGGGAATGAAGTTGGACGTACATGTGTCAGGAGCCAATGTGCAGAATTTCTGTAATGGCGTTTGGTCTGTGTGTTGGAGTGTGTGCTCGCAGTGGATGTGGGTGCTGAGGCAGAGTGTGGTGTCTGGTGCATGTGCTATACTGTCTAGCACAGCACGGCGGGAGAACAATGCACATAAAAGGCTGACGAAGGAAGAGTCTGGGGCTGACGTCTTTTACACAGCTCTGAATGGAGCAGCAGAAGAGTGCCTCTGCGTGTTTGTGTGTGTGTGTGTGTATTTTGCATGCTTATGAGTGGGATGTAAGGAGAAAAAAAAGCAGGAAAAGCCCCTTTGAATTTGTAGACAGAAGCAGGGGGAAAAGCGAGGGAAAATAATATGTGTGAGTATGTGTTCCCATCTTGGTCATGTGTTCATGAATGCCTCTTGGATGCATGTGTGGGATGGCTAAGTCTCCTCAGATTACTGGATGATTTGGATTTTCTGTCCTTAACCTACTACACACGCCCCTTCTCCTCTTTCTAACTTCTCCTAAAATCGCTATTGTGGAAGCTCAGCTACTCAACGACTGCCAAATGCCTAAACCAAGAGCTCCTCTCCACCTGGCTCACTCCAGCCTGACCGTACCAAGTTATCGTGTAGCTCAATGCAATCAATTATTGTTGCAGTGGAATCATTAATAATTTCCTAATGAAAACGATTCTGTTGATCTCTGTTGTCTTTTAATTAAACATAATTAGTCGGCTGCTCTGAGCTGTGGTGGGAACTCCTTTAGGGTACAATTTTGTTTTAATACACTGATAATGAAATTTTTACATTTTGTCAGTTGTTTAGTTATTATTCAGTCACACTATTTCACTATGTTCCCAGATAAGAGATAATAACCCTCGCACCTCCTATTCACTGCAGTCATTTTTAAAAGAAGTGGGTTGAAATGAACAATTACATTTTGAACTGTAAGAGTCTCCTCCTCTCATCATTTCATGCTGCATGTTGCCAGGGAGTGGTGCAGAAGGCAGTGAGTCTTTGTGCTTCCATTGCTTATTAAATAACAAAAAAAAATTACTAAAAATAAAAACACCTGCATCCGTTTGCACGATGTCTCAGAGGTCTGCTGCTGCAGATCAGTGTACAGAGCAAATGAAGGCATAAACAATCTGATAGTGAAGACTTACAGGATATGAAATAATACAGAGACACAGAGAGTTAGTTAATTCTGCACTGTCCGGGTTTATGTAAAACGGCCTAGTTACGATGGTCAATTTCTGCACGAACAATGGGCTCAGTTGCTCTGGAGACTTATTGGACATGCTGTATCTGAATGTGGTCTGGCTTAAGAGGCTTACAGTTGAAAAGTTTAGGTGACCTCTGAATAAAACCCTATAATGTGGTCACACAGAATGTGTATAGTTTCAATGGGCTCAGATATCAGGTAACAATAGGGTAAGCACAATGAAAGCTCACACTAAGAATGAATTGAGTCATGTATTGTATTTAAGCTCTTAGAAACAGTGTTAGCGCTGATCTGAATGTGTCTGTTTTCATTGGCGCTCTCTGCAGAAAGGCGAGAGGTTTCATTAAAAGGACGATACTGAATTCAAATATTCCCATATAATAGAAAAACAAGAGTAGTTTTCTTTTAGGAAGCATTTTAACAGTGTCTTAGTCTGAATCCGCTGTGATATGATAACCTCCAATCAGGCACGTTTGCAGCATTTTGAAGTCTCCACCTCTAATATATTCAACTAGCAGATGTTTGATGAAAAAAAAAGAAAAAAAAATCAAAACGTGCCTGAATTTGTTTCCTCTATTAAATCTTTCCTACTTCCCAGCTGCATTGTTTATCACTGTGTTGTTTATCAGCGGAAAAAATTCTCCACTGGTTCCTCTCTCTGTCTTCCTGTCTGTCACTCTCTCCCTCTCTCCGCGGTCTCCGGCGTTACTGTAACATATAATTACTCTGCAGACTTGCTGCCTGTTTCTATAACTTCAGCGCTTCAAAGAGACTGTCGGAGTGTAGAGGGAAGCATTGTGGGAGTTCCAGGTGGATTTCTCGATAATGAGTTAGCGCGGTAGTAGAGCTAAGAGTTTTAGTAATGGCTGGCTGCTAAGGCTCTTCCTGGGAGTTTAATGTAAAACAAACAGGACCATACTGACAGCCTGGGAAAAACAGATATTGCACTTTTCTTACTTCCACTTCGGGGCTCTTGCTCCCTCTCACTGTAAGAAAGGGAACTCTAAGAATAATTCATATTCATGAAACTGCTCTGTGAATCCCAGTTTGAGCATTTATATGACTGATGGTCTTTAACTTCCTTTTTTCTTTTTCTTCAATGCCCATGTTTTTGTTTCCTTGTAAGAAATAAAAGTAGGACACCTAAGTCATTTTTTAAAATAGAAAAGTAAATTAAATCTAATTCAAATAAAAACAAAAACAAAATGACATAGACCATCCTTAAATATTACCTAATGATGACATCACTGCTGGTTACACACTTTACTGCACGTACAAGACGTTACATCGTTATTTCTACTGAACATCGCTTTCTCTTTAAAAACACTATTTACCAACTTCCAGACAAGTTTCAGGGATAGAGGATGAGCAGAAATCACAGGACAGAATGCCCATCAGTCAGCTACAGCCACTCAAACCAATCACCATTCCTTACTTAGAGATACTCCCCCATAGATTCACACTGGCAAGCATCCAAAGTGAATTGCTACTATCTTTGCAGGCAGCCTTAAAGAAAGCCGAGACCACTGAAACGTGAGCCAAAACATATTCCTCAGGCATACTGTGCATTGAGATATTCACTGTTTTCCATAAATAACGCATCTTAGGGAGCAATGAAGCGGCCAACAGAGGGGAAACAGCGCCGGGGTGAAGATATAAACAATCTGGGCCCCTGCTTTTTTGAGCTAGGAAGTAAGTTCCTGTTGGACTTTCCGAGAAGTCTTTTTCCCTCCACTTGATCCACGCCACTCTAGATACGACGCCCACAATTCCAGCACAGCTTCAAAACTCCAGCAAAGAGGCCAAATTCAATATTGAATATGACAAAGATTTGACAGTTTCGGCACGCTGGCACTCAATTTCAATGTCACCTCCAGAGGGTGCACAGACTTGTAGATTGGAATATTTTAAAGAAGCCGATGAAGAAGAATGAGTGGCATAAATCAGCCTGGATGCAAAAGTCACACGGCTGGATGGCATCAAACGCTTCAACCACTTTCTGAACTTTCTCCAAGTCCATGTGGGAAAAAAAAAAAAAAGTGGCCAGGAGCAAAATGTGGAGAAGCAACCAAAAGGGACGGAAACCCAACCAATTTATCCAACGCACTTTGGCAAAGTTTCTAGAGAGCTGTTTGAATCAAGTACCAGGAGTTTAAAATACATTCTGGTGTCATAATATTTAATTTACATGATGATTTAGTGTAACATTGTGTTGAAGTTGATCAGGTGAATCACGATGGAAACATATTAAACATAAAACAAAAATAGAAAAAAAGAGTATTTATGATTTATGTTGCCAAATTTTAGACTAACCAATTATCTTTCAGCTTTTTGAGATGTTTAACTTCTGCTCTGAGATTTCAATTAATTCATCCCATTCAACATTTCCTCCATTATCATGTATTATCAGTTGGCAAGCATGAACTGATTCTTGTGGAGGATTTAGAGTAATGAACTCACACATTACAGCACAGAGCAATTCTCACAAGGGGTCGTCTGGAGATGTTATTGTGTTTAATTTAATAAGGTCAAGTCAGAAGTGACAAACAAAGGAACTGTCAGCAACACCCAGCTGAGGTGATGATGCTCGCCTGTGCTGTACGCGACGCTATCTCCTGTACATGTAAATGAAGAGTTGCAGTGGAAAATTGCTTGACATAAAAAACGGGGGAAAAAAGTGCAAAGATCTTGTTATTGGCCCTTTTTTTTGTTTCATACAGACAGTCTCTGTGCAAAAAGATTAGAAGATTTTAAAGAAGTGCATAATCTTCTTTAACAGCTTATCAAAACTTTAATGATTTGGTGATAAAGAGCACAAAGTTAAGTAGCCGGTTAAGAGGATAACTCCCCAGTGCAGTCTAGTGATTAGTAGATGAGAATTGGGAGACCGAAAATCCGGGTTGCAAATCCCACTCCTGCCACTTATTCACTTTGAGGGAGAAGAAGCTCCATTTCAGCTTTGGGGGTATTGTCACGGGGTAATCATTTTTGAAAAGTGATAAATGGACCCCCCCCTCCTCCTTTTGCCCTGTGGAATCCAAAAAACACAACTTTATTTACACATTTATTTTGCTCTGTCTCTTTGGTTAACGCCCGTCAAGACCCAATTACAGCAGTAAGGAGCCTGGTGCTTTCATGGGAAGTGAAGCTCCAGACTATGGTGTCATCGCTGTGTACAGTTCATGCATCCTCCAAACAAACTGAAATCTCCACTGATCTGCAACGGGAGGCTTTAATGAGGGTTTGCTCGTCACAATATTCCTGACTGGAGAGTTTATCTTTGTGACTGTGGGTCATCAACGTTTTTGTGCTTTTCGTGTCACTTTTAACAAAAAAGTAACATGGATTTTCTCAGAGATGCTGGTATTTTCCCCCACATATATACATGTAAATCCTCCTCTAGTGGGAGTAACATGAGTACCACTGATGTGGTGAAGATAAACGACGGAATTTTAGCTGAGTTGGTGAGAGAGCAAATGAAGTAAAGTGGCAAACCCATCTCCTCTCATGCTTTCCTTGCTATCTATCGTGAGATAGGGATTCCCTTTAATAAAGGGGAAAAGGGACATTAATTACATTGTGAAATCTAAAGACCATTAACTTTGTGTGTCAAGTGGTGTTTCTCAGCTCCTAATCAGGTTTTGGTGATATAAATGATCCTTTGGATGGCAAAAACTGATATCACGTGAGGGAGTGTGCACGCATGTGTCCTTGTAAATGTGTAGATGCAAAATATAAGTGCATGTCTGTGACTTTGAGAAGTGAGAAGAGTGAGAGAGAAGAGGAAAACAGCAAAAGAAAGGCAGAAAGGCGAAGAGTAAGGGAGGAGAGGATGGAGGATTGTGGCATGGTGTTTGCGCTGAGCAGAGATAACAGGATGCTGGAGCTGCTTGCTTACCTTTGCTGTACACCACGCAGTTGTTTTTGTTGTCTTCCGCTCCCTGCCAAGTCACATCCAGCAGCCACCTGGGGCCGGCGCTCAGCACCACCGGGACTGTGCTCTTCGTCTTCTGGTCGAGGACAGATAACAAACACTAATCATTTGCTTATTTTGGTGATTAAAGAAATATTAATAACCACTGAGTTACGCTCTTCCACGTCTCTGAATGGCCAGAAAGAGACTATTTCAGAAGCTAATAAGAAGCATGCAGCTCAAGTCTAGCACAGTCCCAGTTGTTCTACGTTGCTGAGAACATTTAAAAATCAGGGTTGTTTATTTCTGTGCATGTGTGTGTGTGTGTATGAGACGGTCTACAGACAAAGGCGTCCAGTAGCGGCTGGAGTGAAGACAAATGGGTGTGAGAGCCAGCTTTGTATCAGAAAAGAGGAACTGAACCCAGCCATCCAGCATCTGATTGTGCAGATTACGAGGAATACCCCAGGTGTCCAGTAATCATAAAAAAAAGAGAAAGAAAATAAATAGGATGGTGACTTTCAGAGAGAAGGAAGTGAGTGTTCTGCAGTGAACTTTGGGCACATTGTGCCTCACTATCACCAGGATCTCACTATTTCCTGAAACAAGCGGGGAAGAATTTAAAGAATCAGTATCCATTTCAAAGGGCGATTGAGGTTAGAGTTTTTATAATATGCCGGAAAATTATTCTGAATGTGTAAGGTCATTTTTCTTCTTGGTCAAAGGTCAAATGTGGAGTTTTATTCTTCTTCTGAAATAAAAAAAAGATAAATAAATGAATAAAAAGGAGGGACAGAGAGAAACAGCCTCTGTAATAGATTCACATGGTGCAGCAGCGCCAGATTTACTTTGGATAGATGCTTTTTATGATTTCTTTTGTTCTTTTTTTACATTTTGCTGTTTTTTTTACATTAAATATTATATCTCATTTAAAAATGGTGTGTTGGGGATGTTGTGGTGTGTAGAAAAAGGGGCTTGCGGGGTCAGGATGGGGGTGGCTGATAGTCATATCTTAGGCAGCTGTGTATAAAAGTGTATTACTCAAAGCCACAGTGTCAGTATTTCCAGGCCATTCCTTTTGAACCATGTAGTCCCACCTCCCCCACCCTTTATTAGGATGTTACAGAAATAGTTTAGCCAAGAGAAAATGGGTTGGGTTCGCAATCTTGACATTTCATTTCTTTTTTTCCCCCCATATGAGGCAGCCAGGGACAGGACACTGTCCATCTGCCTAATGCAACAGAAAAATACCAGCCCTCTCCTGCACTTTTCACTTACTTCTCCCCCGCAAAAGGCAACAACCTTCAAGGATAAATGCAAATGTCATTTGAGCATGTTAAAGGTCTGAATTGGCACAGATATGCACAAGAGATGAGCGCTGTGCTCCGGCAGTGTGCCTGCATGCCCCCTCCTCCTCCTACTCCTCCACCCACCCAAGTCTCTTTCTATGAACTCTATCTAGTTGAAGGCTGGAGGACAGATTTTATATATATTTATATAAATATTTCTGAAAGTGCATTATTTACAAATAGCAACCGCTTTTCAGAGAGCTGATAGAGATCTCCTCTGCAGGGGAAAATTAAGAAAACTAATTCACACTAAATAAGGACAGATTTCTAAACAGTGTATCTTATACTCTGCACGTTGGCAAACAGCAACGCCAAACTGATCAAACATAGACAGTAAATTGCGTCTGTTGATATTCTTATTCCTTCTCCTGGCATCTTCTTATCCTGAGCTGGCAGCAGATGAGAAAGAGAGAGGACCTCAGTAATTTAAGTCATCCGCGATTTCACATTTCAAATTAGCCTCACAATGAAGTCTTCTATCAGGCTAACCTGAAAATCTCACACCCCTGTCAAAGGAGCAGAGCAGACCGGCTGATTGTTGCTAGGACAACTATCTGAAATGGGAATCAGATTAACCCTTTCTCAGATCTCCAGACTGGAGCCATCTCTTATTCAGAGGCGAGAGGCCTCTCTGCCATCCCTCTGTGCCTCTGGGAATTCATGATATTCCAGCTGCTCTTAATGTAGCCAACAGAGACAAAATATCATGTTAATGAGACATCTTCCCACTGTTAGAAGTCACATGAAATTTGTTGAATTCATGGCAGCAAAGGCAATCTTTGCTTTATTTACTGCTGTGGTGGAACCTTTCTAAATCCTTGTCATGTAGCAGTTTAATTCCCAATGTCTCTGTTTTCTTTGGTTGCTTATAGTTGGAAACTGAGCAGCAACGACCAATGACACCCTCTAACTGCATATTTGCATAACGCATCTATAGTTACAATATCTGCTTTGTAAGCATGCCACATGTACCAGCCGCCTCAAAGACAAAGACACGCACACGAGAACCTGCACGCAACATATTTGGGATTAAGACACCGTGGCGTCACTGCAGCGAGGAGCGTCTGCAAATGCAAATGAAAACATTAGTATAACTGGATCAGTTGGCCTAAGTGGCCAAGGCCAGAAGAAATGCAGATTGACAGGCAGAAAATTACAATTTGCCTGGAGCGAGGGCATGCATGCACGATGAACCGATGAACTGCTCTGTCCCGCTGCAGACACGCAGCTGGAGGATGTGACGTGGGGAGGCTTGTTCCGGCCCACAACAAAATGAAGGGAAGATATGCAGACCCCTGCTGGTTAGTTTACAAGTAAACAATAATAACTTTGTGTTTTTTATTAAAATGTTAATGTTGTTTTGGGATTGATAAGTGATGCCATAAAGGATAATATCTCAAACTAACAAACTGTTTGTGACATTTATATAAATACAGTGTCTAATATCAGTTTACAGACTGTCATCCCTGTCAGAGCCTGTAACCCCCCCCCACCCCACAGGCCTCCTTCTCTGTGTAGTCTGTTATGGTTTATCCACCTTCTGCCTTCACTCCAGTGGTTTCAATACTCTCCGGGTAGTTTTTATTTTTTTCTTTCTCCTCTCTGAGCTCTGTTACCGTTCCTGTAAGAGATACAGTGACCAAAACAGTGTAGTCAGCGAGGAAGTGATTACAAACTGATGCTCCAAATTCGCTATAAAATGAAAATCAATATTTCCACAAGTTGCTGCAACATAAAAGATAACCTTCATTGATTTTTCTAGACTTAGGCCTCTGTGATAAAATCTAATATAAATTTTCAGCCACACGGATTTGGATCAGAGCGGAGCAGGGGCTGAACGATAAGTTCCTCGCACATCTCTCAGACTTGGATTTTTTTCCCCTTTCCCCTTTTCCTTCTTCCAAGGCAGGGCTGTACTATTTATAATTGGCCCTGTGTGAGCAAAAGCTTCTATCAGGAATCTGTTCTAATTTTTATTACTGAGAAGCTAAAGCCTGTTCCAGATAATTTGGAAATTTCAGGGGAATTGTGATAGAGCTGATGGCGCAGCCAGTCTGACTCCAGAAAGGAGCTAACCTGTAATAGCCTCTGTGGCTGCGCTGATTAAATGTTGCCATAGATGAAAGACCTGCCATCACCGCAATAAATTAACCAATCACACAAATCCCAAGTCGCTACTAATCCCTCCTTGATACCATGATCCTCTGATCAGCTGAAGGAGGTGAAGAAGAAAGTGGCTTGTGACACTCAGCCTTCTTCTAACTCCCTGCTTTCCTGTGTAAACAACGAGCTAATGATATCACTGCTGACCATTTCACCACCACTGGCTACTCTTAACCCGCTTCATGGTCAGGGCAGGTGAAATCAATACAGACCTTGGGTGGGAATGATTATTTTCCTCATCGCACACACCCAAGGCCCCATCTCATCACCAAGGTCACTAACTGGCACTGTATCCGTCTTGATCCCACAGCTGCAGGATTTAGACAACTGAGAGATCAAAACCACTCCGTTTGAATATATCAAGACATTCCCTGGCTCTCTGCGCTCAGCTTTCAACGCCCACTTGGAGCGAAAGAAGTCCTGTATTCCCAGGAAACACCAGCTAAATTACTCTACGTGTAGCCTGAATTGACTCTGTTGACCTAGGAAATAATTTCCAAGCTCCATGTTCTGATTTCTTTCTTGTTTTTAATGATACCAGCCGTATGAACATAACACTCAATCACAAACAGATACACGCGCACAAAAATGTATAGGTTATGTCAAGTTTATGTGCTCTCTGTTTCTAACGTGGGAGTGAGGATAAAGGATTTGTACCTGTTTTACCAGCCAGTTTACAGCAGACAGCAC